>BQNB010028304.1:0-27425 GCA_026074375.1 Tanacetum coccineum | reverse complement strand
TCCATTTATTTTCGGTCTAAAGGTTTTCTAAGGTTGAATAATCTTGAAAGTTGACAGATTTAGTCCTTGTAGTTGAAAAGATCTAGGAAACAAGTAGCAAATTGCACATAAGTCCCTAAACTTTCTAACTAATGACAATTTTGGCCCTTTGAGTTAAAATTAACTAACTACCCTTTAAATTATAACCCCTTTTGAATAAAAAAACCTTTCCGTTAATATGAAACCCTTTAGATGACATAAAATTTGAGACCACTCTCCTCCTTAAACAATGACCCGTTTTCTATTGAAAGAGCTGTAGTCATTGATTGAGTGTCAAGTTTTATGTAAAAATCCTAATCTGACTAATTTCCAAATAACCGATTTTCCACCGTGTTAAACACAAATAATTTTGAAGAATCAATTAAGAAGACAACTATTTGGTTATAAAAAGGAAGACTTCTCTTCCGACTCAGAAATAACGCACTGAAATGTATAGTATTCCTTGGATGCATGAATATTAAGTAATCCGTGCTCGGGAAAAATTAATTACCCGTTGTTAGGAACAGCTGTCTGTTTGGCGACAAGATTTCCTCAATTTGAAAAGCGGGTTGCAGTCTGAAATAACTGCAAGCCAGAAAGACATGCTTTCAAACAGTTTGAACTTCTGCTCGAACTTCATTTAAAGACCCGTGTCATTATTGAATGACATTTCTAGGTCTGTAAATGTTATCAATTTTCAGAAGACATGTCTTGAAAAATATTTTTGGTATTTTCTAATTTTTTATTATTTTATTTTTGTGGTTTTTATAGGTTTTATATTTTTGTATTTTGTTTTTGTGTTTAATTATATACAAATATACATGGGGGGGGGGGGGGGGGTGTTTTTTTTGTTGTATGGGGGATGATAGTTATTATAGGTAGGTTGTTGTATGGGGAAAGATTGATGAAATTGTTTTGATGGTTGGTATTTATAATGATATTATTTGTGAATTAGAGTTGAATAATTGTTTTAAGAGGAATAGGGGATTATGATAGGGTGTTATTAGATGAGGGTTATATTAGGTTTAAAAGGTTTTAAATGGTATAGTTTTAATAAATAGTGGTGTGTAAGAATGCTTTAAAATTGAATAGAACAATTAGGAACAATGATTATACAAAAAGATTTTAGAGGGAAATTAAATGAATTGACATTTTTTGGAAACTTTAGGGTGATAATTTTGGATGTGTCGGGGGCACTGTAGTCCCCAATATGACCGACATGTTTATAAAGTCGTTTACTGTGATAGCTAAATCAACCGAACGGGGTTGTCAATCCTATAGATCTATAATGTCGTTTCCAAGTGATCGCTAATTCACCCGAACATGGATCCACATCCGTATAGATCTATTCATAACATTCCGCGCTCACCCTCCAAGTGATTTACAGTTCTTGACGCTGTGACGAGACTTGTATTACCCTAATTTGGGCAGGTTACAAATAATGCGTATATATCTCCGTTACGCGGTGTCCCTCCAATAAAAAAACACACGGGCATAATGTAATGCTATATACTCCCGTTTACAGGGTGTCCCCTCCAGGAACACCGGGCAGTAATGAAAAAATATGTACTCCGTTACCGGAGTCCCCTCCAAGAACACCGGCAGTAGTTTTTTGATTGCTATCAGTTCAATAAGCCTAAGCTAATCCGAAATTATTTCAAATGTAAAGTATGCATTTTGTGACCAAAAATGAAGTCAAATAATGTATCCCATGCGAACTATCAAATAAGTATGTAAACCAATTCGTAAACAATCCTTTAAATGCATTTGTAAACAAGCATGTTCTCACCCCATAATATATTAAATCAGTAAAACAGGGGCTATAACTCACAAAATCCCTTAAAACAATCACATGTTATAAGATAACCAAATATAAGATTTTGTAGACAAGCATGTATCCCCCTCGCGGGTTATAAAACATTCAAAATATTGAAAAGCGAGGCTATGAACTCACATTGATTAAAGACCACGATCAATTAATCCAATTAAATCACAACTGAATCTGCAACGATCTCGACCACGACCTATAATTATGTCGTTCGATTATAATACACGTATTAAATACGATCAACGATGCGTACATCGTTACCACGAAATCATACATATTTTTATATGTATGCAGTCATATATACATGTGATGAGAAATCCACTTGCGCGTCTTTAAACCTTAACCCTGAGTATATTTTATGTATATATACTATTTCCGTCCAATCCTAACTTATCTCAATTTCTAAAGCTGATAAGCCTCGCGGCAAAGTAAAATGCCATTACGAACAACTTTCGTGTTTCGCCGGAAGGCTGAAACGGGCTCGAAAGTGCTCGAATCGTTTAATTAATAGATATGTCAGATTTAATATATTAAAAATAACTTATTTTCTATTAAAGTGTATATTCCGATTTCGATCCAGTTTCTTCGTTATTTGAACTTAAAAGTCCCGTTTTATATCAAAACATCCGTATAATTATAATTTGTTATATTTTGTAAATCAAAATATAATTTATCAACATCTCGATTCCCGAATCTTATGTTTCGATTTTTGATATTTATTATTCGGTTTAAAAGGTGTCAATGTCCATTTTTGGTCCAACTCTCGTCTCAAATATGTCCAATATCACTTATACATTAATATCAGTCCCGTTTTAATATTTATATCGTATTTTACTTAGACCGCGCAAGTTATACCGGATTTATCACATATATATAAATCGATTAAATGAAACAATTTATATATTTTCGCGTTAAACAAACTCACTTTATTTCGGTGTCAACACACTCAAACGCACGCACCCCGGCTGATGGACAGCCAAACGCACCCTTGTGCGTGGCTGTTAAGCCAAACGCACCCTTAGGCTATTCTGACAGCCAAACGCACCCTTGTGCGTTTCTGTCTAAACCAAACACACCCTTTTGTGTTAATAGACCCAAACAAACAAACCCCCTAGCTGCTAAACCCAGCCCGACAGCCCCTCGGCTGTCCCACAACAAAACGCACCCTTCTTGGTTGTTTATAACACAACCCACACCCTTGTGGGGTGGTGACTGCCAAACTCGACCCAAACCAAACACCCCTATGTTAATAACCAAACCCGACAACCCCTCCCCTCGGCTGTCCCGGCTGTCCCCGAGCCTAAACCAACAAACAAACACCCCTTGTGTTTATAACAGCCAACCTTCCCCGGCTGACCCCGCTTTTCGGCTGACCACCCCACCCCCCGGCTATTTATATAGCCGAACCAAACATACCCCGGCTTAGAACAAAACCAACCCAAACAACCCGACCCGACACCCCCTCCCCCACTGCTGCTGTTGACCCGCGAACCGCAACCAAACCCACCCCCGGTTGTCTACAGCCAAACCCACCCTCTTGATATAACAACCCGACGCCCCAACCCGACGCAACCCAAACACCCCTCGTCTGTTATCAATAAACCACGCGCACCCTTGTTGCTAAGTCACCGAAACAACACCCTTTTGTTGTTAAACTACAAACCCAACGCACCCTTTTTAGTTGTTAATAAAACCACACGCACCCTTTGAGGTGGCCGCTGTGGTGGTGCATGGTGGGGGTGATTATGATGGACAACCACGCTACCTCCTTTTTAATTGTTGACAAAACCACACCACCCTTTTGATATATTATTTATATAAACCAAACAAACGATGACCCTATGGAAGCTGCTGACCCAGGAACACCAACAAATATACACACCCCATTTCGGGTGGCTGCACCCCCATCCCAACGCACCCTCGTGCGTTGACATCTACCAATCCGACGCAGGAAAACCCTTTTTGTTTTCTAAACCTCCACAAGTAACAAACACCCCCGCTATCATTTATAAACAAACCCATCCGTGTACGTGTATAACAAAACCACAGTAATGCCCCGGTAGGCTATACCACCGAAGACAAATGCACACCGAGGTGCTGCCAAAACCAAACCAAACCAGCACCTACTTCGGTGCAATACGAACACCACCACGCACACCGTTGGTGGTGAGGTCCCAGTTTAACAAACCATGAAACAAACACCCTTTGGTTGTAAACAATAACCAAGTGCACCCATTTCTTGGTTGACCCGAAACCAAATGCACCTGTAGTGCGTGTACACAAACCAACCGCACCCTCCTTGAGGCTTATGACCACCGAACCCAACGCCCCCACGGCTGTTAACCCAGAAAACAAACACCCCTCGTCTTTGTTAACAAACCACACGCACCATATTTTTCTGTTTAAAAAAAATAATAATAATAACAACAACGCAATACCCTCGTATTGGTGCAGATGAAATGGTGGTGTTTTATGGTTGATATGGTGACGATGGTGGCGTGGCATGGGGTGGGGAATTGGCGGCGTGAAGGAGATGATATGGGTATCGTAATAATAGATACGGAGAGAGGGGAGGATTTTGTGTTGGCCGAATACCCACCGAAAACTTTTCCGACTGGCGCATGGTGTGCGGCCGGTTGCGCGGATATTTGTGGGAGAGAGAGAGTTTAATATATATAAATTTTTTTGTGGGTGGTGTAATTTGATTGGAAATGAAATGAAATGATATATAAATTTTATATATATATATAAAACTAATGTGACAAGTTAAATAACTTGAGGGGTAAAAAGTGTAACATTTTTATTATACTTTTTGATCAAAGCGGTTCGGGACTAATTTGAGCGACTTAACGGATGATTCAACTCTCGAAACTTGCGCCATTGTTTTTATAATCATTTTTCTGATAAAAATGAGTATTTATTTGATAATATTTTCAGAAATATTTTTATAACATTAAATAAAATAACAGTTATTCAATTTTGTGAACGCGGATTTCGCTCCGTCTGAAATAAAAATGGATTTTCAAACAACGAATAGTCGCGATTTCAAAAACGCTTTTAATTAAAATGATGGAATAATTTTATTTAATATAGTTTATTAAAAAATACTGATAATTAAAAACAAATTTAATTGTTTTTGTGTGTCCGCGTTGTATATTGTTCGAATAATGTTTGCGGTGCTGTTTTAGCCCTTTTCGGCTCGTTTCCAGGTCTCGGGCAAAACTAAAAAGTTGTCAGGAATGTCATTCCACATCAAACTATGCCTAGATGAGATAGTGGTCAACTGTACAAAAAATCAGGAGGTCACAGTGAAGAAATCCATGACCTCTGATGGCGGTCCCATAAATACCCAGCGGTCCTAAATATATTGGGAGGGTGCCCAGTATTTAAGGGGGCCGTTTTCTGGAGTGAGGGAATTTTTCTAGTTTTTTTGTAATACCTATACGAAAACATTTTCCTATTTTTGCAGTTAATTCTATTTCATCATGAATCATCTAAGCCATAACAATCAAACATGTAGGACTAAGCATTCTAAATTCAATTCAAAAGAGCATACAAATTGACAAGTTCATAAGCATGCATAATTTATTAAACATAACCAAAGTGTATTAGGGTGCATGCAAGCATAGGTTTAGGATGATAAAATCGAATAATCATCCAAGGCAAGTGATGTTGCCCGTACTAAGTTTCTAGCAAGAGGCATAAGATCAAATATCTAAGCATAGTAAATTACTAAACAGTATAGATAATAATGTCTTAAAGCAATTCCCTCATATCTCACTTTTTCATGTTCCTCCACAACCTTCTGTGACTCTTTTCGATTGACCTAACTCCACCACGTTGCTCATCTCATAATTGGACTTGACGGTTGATGATTTCGGTTTGGCTTGTGTAAAATGGTTCAAGGTGAGGTTCAATGTTTGGTGGGTTTTAAAAACTTGGGGAACTTGATCGGTTAAGGAATTGACATAACGAATGGGGGAAGGAGTGCTTGCACGCGAGGTCCCTTCGTCATTCCCATAGTTATCATCATCGTTGAGATGAAATGAGGATGTTTGATCGAAGGTGGAAGAAGAAGTGGAATGACGACCTCTTCTCATGCCACGATCCCTTCTTGGTTTTCGCTCTAGTTGAGCGGCAAGAGGAGGCATGACACGATCAAACAACACATAGGACTCATTTTTCAACTCGGGATATTCATACATGATGAATGTAAACAAGCGGGTTAATAGCATACCATATGGTAGAAGTAACCTAGCTTGCTTAGTGACCCACTCCATTCGTTTTGCCATGTAATAGGCAAAACTGGATTTTTCCGAGTGTACTGCATAATAAAGCATAAAACAAAGACATGTAGGAACGTGATCCCGGTTACCCCCTAGACAGAAGACATTTTCCTGAATAATTTCTTCCAAAGGTTTCAAAGTTGGCTTAATTTCACGAGTTAGAACTTGATATTCAAGAACATTAATTTCTTCTTCATGACGGATGCGGCGAACTTGTCCTTCTCGATCAATTCGAATAGACAAAATGATGTCCTCAATGGAAGGAGGGTTGGTTTGATATGGACCATCCAAAGAGATACCATATGCCAACTCATCAAGTCTCCATCTATCGGTAAAGACACACGCTCCTTCACAAGGAACGCCAAGAATTTGAGCAAAATTCTTAAGAGAGTAAGAAAATAGTTGATTTTAAATCACAAACTTGACAAACATTTCACCTTCGTTAGAATAACTCAAACGAAACTGACTATAAGACTCAAGAATAAAGCGAGGACACACTTGTTCATTGATTTTAAGAAGACACTCAAACTCGACCCTCATGAATGTAACGTTGTTCAAGGTTTCTTAGTTTTTCTCTTATTGGAGAATGGAATTCATGTGAAATTATAGGGATATAGTGTCTTGTATTTTTGTAATCTTCAGAAGATTTGCGAGGCATGATTTCCTAAAAGAAAATGAGATCACATTTTATTACTCTTTCACATGTAATATGTTATGAGCATTGTTTCTAGTGTGTGTCTATATGTAACAAATGTGGAGTAACGATTAACTTGACCTAAATATGAAATCCTAAGAGTTAACCCAAACGCTCCTTAGTTTGATTTTGCTCAACCAAACAAGTTGAAAAATACATATGAATTATGTATCTTAAAATTTGTTCATGAGATCATTATGCATGTATTTGAAAACATTTTTAGGTTGCACTGACAATGCATAACAACAATTTTATGATGTTCCTAATGTGAGTGATTTGAAAATAAAATTAGGGTTTTGGTTCAAAATCAATTATTCGTTTGATCTTACTAATGTATACAAATCCTATGTCTACGGGAAGCATATTAGTTATACATTGTATCCTACTACTCTTAATTGCACAAAATTGAAAGAAAAATCAAAAATCTCCAATTTCAATTTTTGGTTTTCATCATGAACTCTAGACTCAAATCGAAAGAAAATAGATGAAATGACTTACAATTGATGATCTTTGTGATATTAGGATTGATTATTAGTGTTGATTTGGGGGGGGGGGGGTGGGACTTCACTTGAAGTTTTAGTGGTTGATTTTGAGTTTTGGTGGGTTTTGGTTTGAGTTCGTCAATGGCAGCAGGTAAGGGAGTGTTTGTTTTTCAATTTTGAAATTTTTTTGTTAAGTGTCCCATTTTGTGTTTTTCTGGTGGCGGTCCCTTAATTCCTGGGGTCCCAAATATATTGGGAGGCCGCCTATATGGGGGCCGCCCTCAGTGAGGGTTTTTGGACTTGATTTTGACGAAAATTTTGCGAAGAGGAGTGACATTTTAATTTGCATTTCGCCAATTAAATATGCTTAAAGTACTTCATATAAGTATTTAAGTTTGTCATGACAAGGAATGGAAACAACATGAACATAAGAATCGAGACAAAAGAATAAGAATCGGACTTATATGATTTAAGGAATGTGTTCCATCATTCCTAAACCAAGACATAGATAGTTAAACGATTCACGTTTAAGGGGTTTAGTAAGAATTTCGGCGATGTTGTTGACGGATGGTACTTTTTTGATTGTAATATGTCCTTTTTGGGCGAATTTAAGATGTTGTATTGTTACGAGAGTAGTATGCACGCGGGTTTTTGCTAAGGTCAGTCGCACCTTTTTTGTCACACATGATGGTAACATCATCGAGTCATACGTCGTAGTCGATAAGAGCTTGTTTCATCCATAGTGCTTGTTGACATGCCTTTCCGGCGCTTACGTATTTGGCTTCAGTAGTGGATATAGCAAGAGCAATTTGTTTCTTTAAGAACTAAGATTTCAAACAACATCCCACAACGTACAAAATACCGCTTAGTGCACTTTGGTCCACATAATCTCCCGCATGATTAGAGTCGGCATATACTACGGTTTCTATGCCGGTCCCATTAAGATACCATAATCCTAAATGCATAGTGCCTTTAATGTATCAAAATATACGCGTAACCGCTTCAAGGTGAGAGGTTTTAGGAGACTCTTGAATTCTGCACATGCTTTATGGATTGAATTAAATGAACATTATTCTCAATTAGATGGTCATAGAGTTTATCAAGTTTCAAATGGAGATAGGGATCAAAGAAAAAGGTTGATACAGTTTTTAATGGGGTTAGATGAAAGTTATACCAATCTGAGAGGTCAAATCTTACTAATTCAACCACTACCCACAGTTTAAAAGGCTTTTAGTATGTTAAGACAGGAGGAAAAACAAAGAGACACCCAAAAATCAACCACTTACATCCTAACTACTCTCAACACAACCACAAACAAGTACAAACCTAATTTCACACCAAACAAGACAAATACACCCACACCTTCTACTTCTGTGAGGAAAAGTCCTTTTAGGAAGGGTGTCTACTGCAAAAATTGTAGCAAAGAAGGACATTATGGTGCTGAATGTTACAAACTAGTTGGTTTCCCACCAGGACATCCCTTACATAATAAATACATTCCTTCAGCCCAATGGAACAACCAAAACCCAAGGGTCAATATGGTCTCTGACACAAATAAGCAACAAACTAAAGTCCCACCCAATTACTCTGATCCAAACACTAGCTCATCTACTTCTGCTGACCCATTTGTCCACTCAAGAATGGACCAGCTACAAAACCAAATCAATCAAGTGCTCTTGATGCTACAGAATAACCCAAAGGAATTTACTGTAGCTACTCTTCCCTACATGTCAGGTAAATTCACTTTTATTGAATCCTTTAATTCTGGTTTCCTAGATATTTGGATTATAGACAGTGGGGCTACTGATCACATTCGTATTTCACTACACAAAATGCATGATGTTCAAACCTTAAAACACCCAATACTTGTTAATCTACCCACCGGACAACAAATCAAAGTTAATACTATTAGATCAGTTAACCTCACACCCAACCTTATACTCAAAGGAGTATTATATATCCCTACTTTCACCTACAACCTAATATCCATCATCAAACTCACCGCTACCACACATTCAACTATTACCTTTACTCACAAACAATGTGTTTTTCAGGGCCATGATGGATCTATCACTTATGGATCTTTACATGGAGGACTGTATGCACTCAACTTACCTCAAGTTCACATACTATTTTGTCTCACACCAGCTCATCAACACTATGGCATGCTAGACTTGGTCACTCATCATACCCAGTTATACAAAAGATCAAACAACTTTCCTCTTTAGTCAAATGTACTTCAGAAAACACTTGTATTGTATGTCCTTTAGCAAAACAACATGTTTTACCTTTTCCTTCTAGTAATTCCCATGCTTCTGCTATGTTTGAACTAGTTCACCTTGATGTGTGGGGTCCTTACAAACACCCAACCTTTAATAAATGCAATTACTTTCTTACCATTGTGGGTGATTTTTCAAGGCCAACCTGGACTTATATTTTACCTGCCAAACATCATGTTTTCTCTACTTTCAAAACATTCCATGCCTATGTTTCAAATCAATTCAATACACCCATAAAAGTTATTTGAAGTGACAATGGGACAGAGTTCCTGAATGACTCATTTAACACCTACTTACAATCCAAAGGAATTACTCATCAAACTTCATGTCCATATACCCCTTAACAAAATGCAAGAGTAGAGAGAAAACACAAACAACTCTTACAAATAGCCAGAGCCTAGTACCTTTGTTCCTAACCTATTTTAGCACTTGCACAAACTCAAAAACATCACAAAATCTAAATTAGCAAAAGCATAATCAAATAAGCCAATAAAATAAGCTTTAACCTAACAGATTCAAATCACAAATTCTTAAAACCTTAAAAATGAGATTTAACACTTAAATACTTGAACAAACTAAATTTTTGGACTACTTTAAGCTAAACTAAACTGACCCAAGAGTAAAAGCTCATTTTGACCCATTTTGACCTTCAAAATCAGTTAAACCAAACACCCCTTTAAGTATTTTTCTTCACTTTTTAAACTGAAAACTTTGATTTAAAACCAAACTTTGCAAATACCAAATATTAAATAGGTATATTGGATACTTTTAAGCAAACTTCAACAAAAAAATAAGCACTTAAATAAGCTGAGACAAATTATGCAATTATAAGCTAAAATAGACAAAATTTAAAAAAACTTAAACTAATGACTTCTAAACTACAAGACAACATAATAAGCATTAAACATCACAAATAAGCATAAATAAGCATAAATAAGCAAAAATAAGCAGGCAATAAGCACAAATAAGCACAAATAAGCAATTCTACAGTAGATAAGCTAAAAATAGAAAAATGAAGACTTACAAAAGCCCTTGCTTAAACAGGGCAAACAAGTGCTCTTAGAGCTATTCTACAAGCTCTAGCTTGTTAGAAATAAGCTAGTAAAACCCATAAGCTCTTCCATTGTAAGCTTATCATCCATTTGAGCTTTTTGAGTGATTTTTGGTGAAATAGGATTTAAGCGTTATAAGTTATGGAAAAACCTACAATGCTTAAGTTAACAGCTTAAGAAAGTTGTAAAAGGAGCTTTTGTGAGCTTGTGAAACAGTTTTAAAACATAACAAACTTTAACTTAGAAACAGGATTATAAATTAAAAACTCAATTTTCATTAAACTTTATAAATCAGTATAAGGCTTAATAAAATTACAATAAACTAGAAAACATTAAAATATAAGCTAAAGAAAACTCGATGCCCCTTGGCTTACAAAGAGACCTATTTATACTCAGCTTAAGAATATTATAGGTCTTGTGTTTTTTTGCTAAGATAGTTCATAGTTGTGCTTCTTGTGTGAGGTAAGTCTCAAATCAATCTTAGCCCTCCATTTTGAGTAGTCCCCAAGCTCAATGATCATGGCCCTTGAATCTTTGTCTTCTTTCATAAACAAATTAGAGTGTAGAGGATTGCGAAGCTGTATGCCAGCTGTGTGGGGTAGTCCTGGTGTGGGTGGTCAAGGGTGAGAAGAAAGGGTGATGATGTCTTGTCTGGTAGTGAGGAGAGGACACCATCTAGGGAGATGATGAACAGTACTTCGCGTAATTTTTAAATGATTGGAAAAGTGGTAGGAAAGGCCCCTGAGGGAGTATATTTTGGTTACAACCATGGTCCTTGAGGTTTGCATATTTGGTCAATGGAGTTCGGGTTGGGATTGCACCGTTAGTCCTTTTAGGGACTAACAGGGTTAAATTATAAAATGGGTAAGGGATAACGGGAGTTATAAGGGTATTGGGTTTGGGCTTTTGGATTGGGTTGGGGGTTATAAGAAAGAAGTGTTGCGCTTTTTTTAAGGTTTAAAGGTTTATAAGGTTTTGTAAATTATAAATGGGCTAACCCAGGCCCACTAGGTGGGTACGGGTAGGCCCACTTTGGGCAATTTAGGTTTTCGAGTTCGGTTTTCGATGCTCTTTCCATTGCCTCATCCCAGGGTTGACTTTGACTTTTGGACTTTTTGTTGACTTTTACTTTTTCTTTTTTTTACTTCTCATGATCTTTCTGTTCTCGTGCTCGGTTTTGTCGTTTTGGCATTGATTTTTGTCCTTTTCTGGAATATCCATTACCTGCATAATACAAATGTAAAACATACAAATACAATGTATTTTTGGTACGTTTTTAGTCATTTAAGTCTGGTTTTAGTGGTCAAAGGTATGTGTAATTAAACACATACCACTCACCTAACCGGGTAAGGAAATGTCGCGGAGAAGCTACACGATCGCGGATGATAAAAGAGCGGCAATCCTTAGAAGACTAAGTCTAGCAATGATAACCGCATACGGGACACACTCCATAAGTAATATCATACTAGACTGGGGGGGGGGGACTTGATGACGTATAATAGGCGTACCAGGCTTTTGGGCCTGGGCCGTATCATCACATAGGTCTCTAGGCCTAACCAAGCAAATAACGGACCAAAACTAAGCCCAGTCTTGTACTAGCCATGGTCCAAATATAACAAAGCAGATGCGGATCAATTACAAGCCACTGGCATCCGCCGACATCCGCGGAAGATAGCCTGCGTTCGCAGACACAATCACAGTGGAACCTTGCCCGACAAGGGTCCTACTCTGGCCACTAACGAAATAGGTAAAACACTAGGAAACCATAGTATTTCACTCGCCTATAAAAGAAATGCTCTGACACCTCAAACGGTAGGATTTTCTCACCCTTCTCAATACACACACATATACTCTTTAATAACATGTTTACTTACTCTCACACCGGAGTCTAATCGTGGGGTCCGTCCTCATGGTAACGTTAACGGTTTACTCTCATTTGTGTAGGAAATCATCTTTTTACTTGCTCTAGTACAAGATCCAACCCACGAATCGCTTGAAGGCCTGGCCCAGCAAGTGATTTATACCCGACTCTTAACCCGTCACATATTTTGTACTAACAGGATTAATTATGTGTATCCACTGATTTTATTAGTTTATGTCATTCGAATTTTGTGTGAGATTAATAGACTATATATACCATACAAACCTTAAACAAAAACTTATTCCTACTCCAAGTTATTGTCTAGCAATCCCACACTTTTCAAAACTGACACTTTAACCCTTCTCCTTTTATTTAACATGTATTAATTAGTTTATAATGTCTAACGGTTAAACTAATTACCGTTAAATATATTTCGTGAAACACATTATATAATTAATAAATATATTACAAATATATATATGTTAATTACATTATAAACGTACTCTTCGTGTCTTAACGTGTGCGCCCCCAATAGGCTCACGTACTTCTAGTCGTATAACATGTGTATCCAACTACTATATTCCAACAGTTGGTTCTAGGGAACTCTTCAGGAACCGTCATAACATACAATGTAAGTACAATACAAAGAAGACCACATGCTAATTGAAAATGAATATAATGGCTAACTCTTTTACTTGGAACAATCTATAGCTTTCCTTAACCGGTGTTAAGTTCTTAATAAACTCAACTGGGGAACCTTACACAACGCATACTAGCATGTTTACCGGAGGCAAAAGAAATAGAGAGCAGTAAAGTTATAGTTTAAACCAACCGCCAATTTCTACAACTACGCAGTTGTGTAAGTTAACAGGCCAAATATTTTGCAATATATGCATATAAAGTGGATAAACCAAACATACCTTCTATCAAGTATGTCCTTAACCCAAACACCCCTTCTACCAAGTCTGCTAATCCATAGTCTAATTCAGCTCAAGTACAAAGTCTACATAGGAATGCTACTCCTCCAAAAATGAAGCTGCTACTCAACAGGTGTTTAATACAATGTAATAGTATGTAATAGTATAGTGTAGCAGTTAATTATGTAACTAGTTCTTAGTTAGTTAGTCAGTTAGAAAGTTTCTCTATAAATACATCTTGTATACATACTTTATCATTCTAGTGAAATATGTTTCCTTTAATCTCTCTGTTTTTTTCACTCACCACGTTTCTCAATATGGTATCAGAGCAAATCCGCTCACCTAAGTAACTTCGGTCATCTAACAAACTAAGGCCACCACTCTAACAAAATTTCACCATCATAACAACTTTTCACCACCACTTCAACAAACTAAAACCACCATAAACCATCACAATAACCACTAAAAAACACAATTCAACTTCAAATTCTCATCAATAACACAATTACCATACTCAAATTCACCAATTCAATCAAATTTTCAAACTATAAATTTTCCCGCAAAAACTAAAATCTTTAAATTCAACCATATTTCAACTAAAATTCATCATGAATCATGACAACCAGTAATCCAGCAACAACTACCATCCCAAATGATGAGGATATCAACTCAGTTCATCATCCCTTGTACTTTCACCTAAATAACCATCCAGGCCTCATTCTTATCCCTAAGAAACTTACTGGTTCTAAGAATTATAGCACTTGGAAAAGATCTATATATGATGATTGCACTTAATAATAGGAACAAGCTCAAGTTGGTTAATAAGGAATATGCGGAACCTGCAACCAATTCACCAATCAGATCATTATAGGAAAGAGCAAATGATATGGTAATTTCTTCGATTTTCAATACTGTTTCTGAACAAATTGGTAACAATTTGAGTTTTGTGAATTCTGCACATGCTTTATGGATTGAATTAAATGAACATTATTCTCAATTAGATGGTCATAAAATTTATCAAGTTTCAAATGGAGATAGGGATCAAAGAAAAAGGTTGATATAGATTTTAATGGGGTTAGATGAAAGTTATACCAATCTGAGAGGTCAAATCTTACTAATTCAACCACTACCCACAGTTTAAAAGGCTTTTAGTATATTAAGACAGGAGGAAAAACAAAGAGACAACCAAAAATCAACCACTTACATCCTAACTACTCTCAACACAACCACAAACAAGTACAAACCTAATTTCACACCAAACAAGACAAATACACCCATACCTTCTACTTCTGTGAGGAAAAGTCCTTTTAGGAAGGGTGTCTACTGCAAAAATTGTAGCAAAGAAGGACATTATGGTGCTGAATGTTACAAACTATTTGGTTTCCCACCAGGACATCCCTTACATAATAAATACATTCCTCCATCCCAAAGGAACAACCAAAACCCAAGGGTTAACATGGTCTCTGGCACAGATGAGCAACAAACTAAAGTCCTACCCAATTACTCTGATCTAAACACTAGCTCATCTACTTCTGCTGACCCATTTGTCCACTCAAGAATGGACCAGCTACAAAACCAGATCAATCAAGTGCTCTTGATGCTATAGACTAACCCAAAGGAATTTACTGCAGCTACTCTTCCCTACATGTCAGGTAAATTCACTTTTATTGAATCCTTTAATTCTAGTTTCCTAGATATTTAGATTATAGACAGTGGGGCTACTGATCACATTCGTATTTCACTACACAAAATGCATGATGTTCAAACCTTAAAACACCCAATACTTGTTAATCTACCCACCGGACAACAAATCAAAGTTGATACAATTAGATCAGTTCACCTCACACCCAACCTTACACTCAAAGGAGTATTCTATATCCCTACTTTCACCTACAACCTAATATCCATCATCTAACTCACCGCTACCACACATTCAACTATTACCTTTACTCACAAACAATGTGTTTTTCAGGGCCATGATGGATCTATCACTTATGGATCTTTACATGGAGGACTGTATGCACTCAACTTACCTCAAGTTCACGTACTGTTTTGTCTTACACCAGCTCATCAACACTATGGCATGCTAGACTTGGTCACTCATCATACCCAGTTATACAAAACATCAAACAACTTTCCTCTTTAGTCAAATGTACTTCAGAAAACACTTGTACTGTATGTCCTTTAGCAAAACAACATGTTTTACCTTTTCCTTCTAGTAATTCCCATGCTTCTGCTATGTTTGAACTAGTTCACCTTGATGTGTGGGGTCCTTACAAACACCCAACCTTTAATAAATGCAATTACTTTCTTACCATTATGGGTGATTTTTCAAGGCCAACCTGGACTTATATTTTACCTGCCAAACATCATGTTTTCTCTACTTTCAAAACATTCCATGCCTATGTTTCAAATCAATTCAATACACCCATAAAAGTTATTTGAAGTGACAATGGGACAGAGTTCCTGAATGACTCATTTAACACCTACTTACAATCCAAAGGAATTACTCATCAAACTTCATGTCCATATACCCCTTAACAAAATGCAAGAGTAGAGAGAAAACACAAACAACTCTTACAAATAGCCAGAGCCCTATACTTTCAAGTAAACTTTCCTATTCATTTTTGGGGACATTACATTTTAACAGCAACATATCTCATAAATAGATTACCTTCTAGAGTCATTGAAAATAAAAGTCCCTATGAACTTTTCTACAAATCACCTCCCTCACTTGATCACCTTAGAGTCATAGGTTGTCAAGCTTTTGCCTACACTTTCACCTCAGACAAATTTGCACCTAAAGCTACCCAAACATTCCTACTAGGATACCCACCCAATCAAAAGGGATACTTTATTTATGATATGAAAACACACAAGACCATTGTCAGCAGAAATGTCACCTTTGATGAGCACATATTCCCTTTCCACACCCAATCCAATCAAACACCTACATATGATCCTCTTAACTCCCCATTAGAATACTCCACTGATCCTATGCTCTCCCCCACTATTCTAATTGAATCATCGTCATCTACCCACAATCTACCTGAACCATCCTCACCTCCTCACATTTCAACTGAACCACCATCCCCCCTCATATTGTAAATACCTCACCTATAACCTCACCTTCTATAATTGAAACCTCATCATCTCCTCTCACTCAACCTTCTACAACACCAATACAACCTCAACCTCCACTTAGACAATCTACTAGAACTAAAACACTTCCTTCTAACCTCAAAGATTTCCAAATCAACCTTCCTAAATCCTTTATAAACATAACAACCAAACACCACCATTCACACAACATAAATTATAACAATCTATCCAAACAAAATACACACTTCATAAATAATGTGAATCAGATCCATGAGCCCCACTCCTATTTCCAAACATCAAAGGATCCAAAATGGATAGATGCAATGCAGAAAAAAAATCCATGGACAAGAATAGAACAAGACTTGGGTACTTACACTTTTACCTCTTGAAAAAATACCCATTAGATCCAAATGGGTATACAAGATCAAGCTCAATGTAATAGGCAACATAGACAGATACAAGGCTAGAATATTTGCTCAAGGATTCAATCAAAAAGAAAGGATTGATTACAAGGAAACTTTTGCTTCAGTTGCCAAAATGGTCACAGTCAGAACCTTACTTGCTATAGCTATCCAACAAGGATGTCACATTGAACAATTGGATATCAACAACGCTTTTCTATATGGGGATCTTAATGAGGAAGTCTACATGAAGGTTCCACAAGGATATGCTTAAAACCTCCCACCAAATACTGTTTGCAAACTCACCAAATCCATTTATGGTCTAAAACAAGCCAACAGACAATGGTTTGAGAAATTAACCACCTTTCTTATCCAACTTGGTTTCAAACAAATCTATGTTGACACATCTCTCTTCACCATCACTCATAAAGGCATTCAAACTTCCTTACTAGTTTATGTTAATGACATACCCATAGTAAGCAAAGACACTTCCTTTATCACTCTTATCAAACAACATCTTTACACCAAGTTCAGTATCAAAGATCTAGGTCCTCTTCACTTTTACCTAGGCATAGAATTTCTCAGGAATGTGTAACATTCCGTATTTAAGGTCATTAATTACTCTGAGCTTTATTTTTATTTTCATTTTTAAGCGAGTTATTAATTGTACGTTTACCCGATTTAGTAAGAAATTCTCGTTCCTAGCTTTGCATAAGCTGTATTTAGAAATCTATTCCGTCTTCACATCTCAAGTGATTTAATACTCTCATAATGTCCCCCGATGATTATAATTTTCCTCATTTTCATTTTCCGTTGTGTTTCGCGTTTACGTAAATTCTTGCTAAAACTCGCGTTTTCTACCTTACCATTCTTAATTAAACTCATCATATACTTTAATTAAACTCTTATAAACAAAAATAAAAAAAATATTTTACACAACCCAAGGCCTAGGGCCGGTTCTACAAACCCACACTCAACCTTTTTTTTTCTCTTTTCTATAAACCTAATTATACTTCTTCATTTTCCCCATACATGCAAATAACTCTTCATTCCTCAAAAATTTAAATCCTCTCTTCTTTTGGCCCTTGATTTCTGCCGACTTTAGCCTCATCACCACAACCATCATACAAAATTTTTCTACTCCTTTTATCCATTATAACACCATCCCAAAGTCTCTTGCAAAGTGGTATGTGCTTAATTACACATACCTTTTACCTTTAAAAACGAGCTGAAATAACCAAAAACGGACCTAATTTTGTGAAGGATAAGATCAAACAAGGCTAAATTATACCCTGCTTTGTTCTTTCTAAACTACAAGTTGCTGACATTCTTACCAAAGGACTTAACAGATTTCTTCATTTCAACTTCCTATCCAAGTTGGGCATTTGTGATCCCTACACAATGCCAACTTGCGAAGGGGATAGTGTGGATAAACCAAACACACCTTCTATCAAGTTTGTCCTTAACCCAAACACCCCTTCTACTAAGTCTGCCAATCCATAGTCTAATTCAGCTCATGTACAAAGTCTAAACAGGAATGCTACTCCTCCAGAGATGAGGCTACTACTCAACAAGTGTTTAATACAATGTAATAGTATGTAATAGTATTGTGTAATAGTTAATTATGTCACTAGTTCTTAGATAGTTAGTCAGTTAGAAAGTTTCTCTAGAAATACATCTTGTACATACACTTTATCATTCTAGTGAAATATTTTTCCTTTAATCTCTCTGTTTTTTTCACTGACCATGTTTCTAAATAGCATAGTTTATATATATTATTATGAGCTAC
The DNA here is from genome assembly GCA_026074375.1 of Tanacetum coccineum. Lineage (NCBI taxonomy): Eukaryota > Viridiplantae > Streptophyta > Magnoliopsida > Asterales > Asteraceae > Tanacetum > Tanacetum coccineum. The sequence goes on along the minus strand of BQNB010028304.1, from coordinate 8,716 downwards.
TAATATGATTTGATAACTAGGCAACAAAAGGTGGTCTAGTTAAGATCGACAGGAGTTGTGCACCTTTCAGGGCTAGTTTACGTAATTTCAATGCTACAACATGCAACTGGAATAGACCTGTTAGCATATTCCAATGTGCCAATCCCCTATCTACGAGCAACTAGACTGGGACCAACATGGTAAACTCAAATGGGATAGAGATATCTACGACTACTGCACCGATTACGAGCGTTTCCCTTAGCATACGGCTCCCGAGTGCTCTAAGCTACAATACTAAACAACACATGGATACACTTCCATGTCCTATTTGTTTCTGAGCCCACGCTTGAAATTTAATTATTATTCATATTCTTACATTCATTTCTTGTTATTTTCATTTTGATGTATTATTTTTTGTATTTTGTCATAATAAGCTCACTATAAGCCAGAAACATTAAATGAGGTTATTATTGGCTTATCAAGATTTATGAAAGCCAATACAAGCTGCTTATTATCTTGAACCTTTAGCGAGAATTATCTAAATGTTTGTTGCTGGTAATAAAAAGTGAGCGTACGAAACATAAGTCAAAATTTAAATAAGCCATGAGCCAGCTATATAATTCGAAACAAACACCTAAATGTGTGTTGTTGATGCATAATGGGTGTTTGTTTATGAGCTTATTTGACTTGTCTTATATTCCATAAGATAATTTTTTGGCTTATGCGCCTATTTTCGTATTTGTTTTCATAACCAAATTAAATAAGCTGATCAACCGCTAACCGAACCGATGAACACCTTAATAGAGGTGAAATGGAAGTAAAGGAAAGTGGAGAAGAAAATGAAAGCAAGTTAATGAAATAAGTTGTGTTCTTAAGTTGAAGTAGAAAGGAAGTATCATAAAGACAAAAGCTACAAGTTTACTATTATACCCTTTACAAAAACTAAAAAAATATGCAACTAGTAATTAAATATAAGGGTAATTTGGTCAATGTACACACTTTACTTCACTTTCACCCAAATATGAGGTGAAAGTGTGGAAGGAAAAAACCACTCACTTTACCTCCTTTTTAACTTTCTTTCTTCCATACAAAATTTATTGGGAACATAAAGTTTTTTTAATTTCTTTACTTTACTTTCCTTTTCAATCCATATTTAATCTTGAGAACAAAGTGTAAGTCCCTAACAAAAATGAGAAACTAGCTATTGGATATAGGCCCAATAGTTTGGGCTACTTGCAAACCTATGTATGTACGATCATAATTTACACACTCAACATTAAAAAAAATGCTTAGGGATTGGGGTGATAAGTTTTCTAATAAGATATTTACTAAGCTTTTATCCAAACACTCTATCCCACAGAAGCTAAAGAGAGAAGTTGTTGGTTATATGTATGCCATAAGTGTATGTGTGTTAAATGCGTAGGAATGGTATTATTGTGAATATTTCAACATGTGCTGCATTGGGAAATTTTGGGATGGCTTGGAATGACTGGAAAACTTATATGCATTCTAGCTTCTCATGACTGAAAACTCATATTATCTCTTTCTTACCATTTTTAGTGAAAAATGTGTTAAGATCCTCGAAGCCTTGTGTTATTCACATCAAGTATTTTTTTTTCCATTTGAGTAATTTATGCACTTATGTTGTTGCATTAATATGGAAGATTCATATATAAATATTATTCTAATGTTAATTTGATATATATATCTATAATGATATATAAATATGATTATATATATAATTCTCAAATATATAATATATATATACATATATATATACATATATATATATATATATATATATATATATATATATATATATATATATATATCGATTGATATGCTTATCCGCGAAGCATCAAGAATTGTTTATTTTTCAAAAATGAAATTTTTATATGTAACAAATATTATTGTGCATATTCATATTATTTATCGTTCATCATGCATATTCCTAAAGCATCGTCATGCATTCGCATTCTCATATAAATTATTATTCATATAGTAATCCTTATTTATTTTACGCAATTTGCAGATCATCATGGCCAACCTACCCTGTAACCATAAGGAGTTCGCACTAGCTGCGAAGGCAGCACCAGACAACATGAACGGTTGGGTTGAAGAGGAAGAAGACCTAGAAATGGAAGAAGAAGAGGAAGAAGAGGAAGATCTGGAAGAAGATCCAGAAATGGAAGAAGAAGAGGAAGAGATGAATGATAATGAAGAATGGGACGGCCCAGAGTGGATACTTCCTTATTAGGGGGCGGACCCACTTTACCCTCCGCCACCTAGATCTGACTCCGAGTCTGAGATTAAGTTTAAGGAGGCTGAGGCTGAGGCTGAGGTTGCACCTATACCACCTCCTGTTCCTGCTAATCTTGTACCTGAGGCTGCTACCATTAGTACTAGCAGACTAACACCACTCAAGCGACTCTTCACTGACACTCAATCCTGGATAGGATCATCGTCATCTTCTGCCACTGCTAGCCATAACCCTGAGGATCTCACTCTGAGTCATATTAGGAGTGATCTGGATGCACTTCATCGCAGGGTTCGGCATATTGAGGATGATGATGTGCGTGCCGAGAACAAACGACTAAGGATGATGTTAGACTGTAGTGAGAACCATACTAGAGATGCTTGGAGTGAGCATGATCGTGCAACATGGAATTACCATCACATGAGGCATTGGTCTATTACGGATGAGAACCTATTACCACCGTGTTTGCAGTATCAAGAGCTGCCATATGCTCTACCTGAGACTCTATTGACTCTTGTTACTCATAATGACCCTAGAGATCCGTATGTTGCTGCACGTGATGCTGCCACTGCTCCTGCTACTGATAATGATGATTCCCCTACCCAGAAGGAGACTTCACCATCTAAGCCACAAGGATCTCCACCTCGTGACTCTTAGTAGTTTAGTTAGTAGAATCTTTTGTTTAGTAATCACTAAACTGAATCTTCAATTAGTGAATTGATGTCATTGGTTGTAACGATTTATATCATTTTGTGAAACAATGCAACTATGTATTAACTTTTTGGGTGATGAATGATGAAATGACTATCTTTTGATTTACTACTTGATGTTGTTGTGATTGTTGTTGTTATTGGTTCATTTGTATATGATGTGATTATGTCATTATACAAATACTCATTGAGGCTTTCTTTGTGTTATGATAGAATCATGGCACCAAAAGCAATAAGCCAAGCTGCAATTGAGCGACTCATCACGCGAAGGGTAAATGCTGCTATAGAGGAAGAACGAGTAAGCCAAGTAAACACAAGAAGACAAGGAGGCAATGCCATTGAAGCTGGGGACCATGGTAGGGCACCAGCTGCTCAAGAATGTACCTTTTCAGGATTTATGAAATGCAACCCTACTGTCTTCCATGGACATGAGGGAGCCATTGAGCTAAGTAGGTGGTTTGAGAAAACGGAAATGGTGTTTGGATTAAGTGAATGTGCTGAAGCGAGAAAAGTCAAATGTGCTGCTGCCATACTTCAAGGGCGTGCCTTGACGTGGTGGAACTCCCAAGTGGCAACGATAGGTTTAGAGACTGCTAATCAGATTGGTTGGACTAAAATGAAAAGGATAATAACAGATGAGTTTGCCCCATTAAAGAAATTCAGAGAATGGAGCACGAGCTATGGAATTTGAAGGTCAAGGAGTTTGACATAACTGCTTACACCAAGCGCTTTCATGAGCTGGTTCAACTATGTCCGGAAATGGTCCTCAGTGAACGTAAGAAAATTGAAGCTTATATCCGGGGACTAACGGACAACATCAAAGGTACAGTTATTGGATCCAAAACCACAAGCCTGAATCGAGAGCTTAGACGCCTGGCACATTTGCCCATGATTGAGACAAAAGTCTTAAGCCCGAATAGAAAGAATTGCCAAGGGCAATAAAAGAAAATGGGAAAACTCACAAGGTGGTAACAACGGTAACAACAGAAACAACAATAGGGACAACACCTGCCATAACCAGCTGAACAATCAAAGGTAGGGTAATGCCCAAGCAATAACCACCGCCCCTGTTGAGGAAGGTGGGTAGGCTGGGAACAAACCGCTCTGTAATCATTGTGGAAAGCATCACTTTGGGTATTGCAAGGTAGTATGTAGCAACTGTGGAAAGCCAGGCTACACGACACAGTATAATTAGGTCAACTATAGTAACGGGATCTAATACATGACCAACAATGACGGTGTTTATGAACAGGTTGAGAAAAGGGACACACAAGGAACTATTTTCCAAAGAAAAGGGATCCACAAGGTGAAGAAGCTCAAGGTCTGGCTTACGTGATTAGAGATGCTGAGAAACAGCAAGGACCCAACGTGGTCATGGGTACGTTTCTACTCAACAATCGTTATGCTACTGTATTATTTGACTCAGGATCTGACAAAAGCTTCGTGAACACTAGTTTTAGTCACTTGATAGACATTAATCCAGTTAGACTAGACACTAGCTATGAAGTGGAATTGGCCGATGGAAGGGTTGTTTAGTACATATCTATCCGAAGAAAGATGTACTGAGCCTGAACTATATAAAACCACTTAATTTTAAAAATTGACCTTATGCCCATTGAGCTGGGAACTTTTGACGTAGTTATTGGGATGGATTGGTTAGTTGATCAAGACGCTGTTATTGTATGTGGCAAGAAGGTAGTGCATATACCCATCAAGAACAAGACGTTGGTAGTTGAGGGCGACCGTGGTACATCCCGATTGAAGATAATATCCTGCATTAAGGCCAATAAATACATCGAAAGAGGACATCAGTTGTTCATGGCACATGTACTCAAGAAAGAACCAAAGGAGAAATGTTTGGAAGATGTACTGATGATTCGATATTTCCTTGAGGTGTTTCTCGATGACTTACCGGGACTCCCACCACCTCGGCAAGTGAAATTTAAAATTGAACTTGTATCGGGTGCTGCACCTGTTGCGCGCGCCCCGTACCGATTAGCACCATCCGAGCTGAAGGAATTGGCAAACCAGTTGCAAGAATTATCAGAAAAAGTTTATTCTGTCCAAAGCTCAAATACCATGGGGAGCTCCATAATATTCGTAAGAAGAAGGAAGGCTCATTCCTAAATGCATCGATTAGCGGATCAAAATTAAGTTGTGACAGTCAAGAATCGGAATCCCACATCGAGGATTGATGACCTGATTATAATCAACTTTAAGGTTCCCAGCGGAATACTCAAAGATCGATCTGCGGTCTGGTTATCACCAACTCCGAATTAGAGAAGAAGACATTCCTATTACTGCTTTTCGGACTAGGTACGGTCACTATGAATTTCAAGTAATGCCGTTTGGTCTAACCAACGCTCCTGCGGTATTCATGGATCTAATGAATCGAGTGTGCAAGCCATACCTCGATAAATTTGTGATCGTATTCATTGATGACATACTTATCTACTCCAAGAATAAAGAAGAGCACGAAAAACATTTGAAGATCATTTTAGAGTTACTCAAGAAAGAGCAATTGTACGCCAAATTCTCGAAGTGCGATTTCTGGCTTGAGTCGGTGCAATTTCTCGGTCACGTGATCAACAATAAAGGTGTTCACGTGGATCCTGCGAAGGTTGAGGCTATCCGAAATTGGTCTGCACCGACAACACCGAAAGAAGTCAGACAATTTTTGGGTTTAGCCGGATATTACCGAAGATTCATCGAGGGTTTTTCGTTAATTTCCAAGCCTCTAACTAAATTGACCGAGAAGAACAAAAAGTATGAATGGGGTACAGAAGAAGATGAGGCATTCCAAACTTTGAAGCAGAAGTTATGTTCCGCTCCTATCCTAGCCTTGCCTGAGGGAACTAAGAACTTCGTTGTATACTGCGATGCGTCGCACAAAGGTTTTGGAGCTGTTCTGATGCAGAGGGAAAAGGTGATAGCATATGCCTCTCGACAACTGAAGAAACATGAGGAAAACTACACGACCCATGATTTAGAACTGGGTGCTATAGTGTTTGCACTTAGACTCTGGAGACATTATTTGTATGGTACTAAGTGTACTATGTACACAGATCATAAGAGTCTACAGTACATTCTGGATCAAAAAGAACTCAACATGAGACAGCGGCGATGGATTGACCTTTTGAGTGACTATGATTGCAAAATCCGTTACCATCCCGGTAAGGCCAATGTAGTGGCCGACGCCTTGAGTCGAAAGGATAGAGAACCAATAAGGGTTAAATCTTTGGTAATGATGGTACACACCAATTTACCTGAGAGAATACTAAATGCTCAGACTGATGTAATGAAAGAGGAAAACGTGAAAGCTGAAAATCTTGGAAGGCTGATTAAGCCGATATTTGAGAGCCGTTCTGATGGAATCCAATGCTTTGAAGGGCGAATTTAGTTACCATTGTTTGGAGGATTACGGGGTCAGACAAGATGTATCAAGACTTAAAGAAGCTTTATTGGTGGGCGAACATGAAAGCTGAGATCACCACCTATATGAGTAAATGTCTAACCTATGCCAAGGTAAAGGCTGAGCACCAAAAGCCATCCGGTCTACTTCAACAACCTGAAATCCTAGAGTGGAAGTGGGAGAAAATAACCATTGATTTTATCTCAGGACTTCCAACAACGCCAAGTGGTTATGACTCCATTTGGGTTATTGTCAACCGATTAACCAAATTTGCTCATTTCTTGCCAATGAAGAAGTCTGGCAGTATAGAGAAACTCGCCTAATTATACTTAAAAGAAATTGTATGTAAGCATGGCGTGCCTACGTCAATTATCTCTGATAGAGACAGTTTGTTTACATCAAGATTTTGGAAATCACTACAAGAAGCGATGGGAACCCAACTGGATATGAGCACTACTTATCACCAAGAGACAGATGGTCAAAGCGAGAGAACTATTCAGACATTAGAGGACATGTTGCGAGCATGCGTAATTGATTTTGGTAGTAGTTGGGATCGACACTTACCGTTAGTCGAATTCTCCTACAATAACAGTTATCATGCGAGTATTAAGGCTGCACCATTTGAAGCTTTATATGGGTGGAAGTGTAGATCGCCTGTTTGCTAGAGTGAGGTTGGAGATAGCCAACTCACAGGTCCAGAAATTATACGGGAGACAACTGAGAAGATAGTGCAGATTAAAGATCGATTGTTGACTGCTCGAAGCCGTTAGAAAAGTTATGCGGATGTTAGATGCAAACCGATGGAATTCAAAGTGGGTGACATGGTCATGTTAAAGGTATCACCTTGGAAGGGCGTAATTCGCTTTGGGAAATATGGTAAGCTGAGTCCATGGTACATTGGGCCATTCAGAATCATAGAAAGAATTGGTCCTGTGGCATACAAGTTGGAGCTTCTTGATAAACTCCGTGGAATTCATAACACCTTCCATGTTTCGAATCTCAAGAAATGTTTAGCGGATGAGAACTTGGTTATCCCTCTTGAAGAGATCCAACTGGATGACAAATTGCACTTTATCGAAGAACCAGTAGAAATTATGGACCGCGAAGTGAAACAACTCAAGCAGAGTCAAATTCCTATTGTCAAGGTACGATGGAATTCTAGACGAGGTCCAGAATACACTTAGGAGAGAGAAGATTTCTTCAAAAGAAATTACCCTCATCTTTTCTCGAGTAATAAGAAGACAAGATTAAGGAATCGAGCACCGGGACGGCACTCCCTTAAGGAGGGGAGGATGTAACATTCCGTATTTAAGGTAATTAATTACTCCGAGCTTTATTTCTATTTTCATTTTTAAGCGAGTTGTTAATTTTACGTTTACCTGATTTAGTAAGAAATTCTCGTTCCTAGCTTAGCGTAAGCTGTATTTAGAAATCTATTCCGTCTTTGCATCTCAAGTGATTTAATACTCTCGTAATGTCCCCCGATGATTATAATTTTCCTCATTTTCATTTTCCATTGTGTTTCGCGTTTACGTAAATTCTTGCTAAAACTCGCGTTTTCTACCTTACCATTCTTAATTAAACTCATCATATACTTTAATTAAACTCTTATAAACAAAAAAATAAAATATTTTACACAACCCAAGGCCTAGGGCCGGTTCTACAAACCCACACTCAACCTTTTTTTTTCTCTTTTCTATAAACCTAATTATACTTCTTCATTTTCCCCATACATGCAAATAACTCTTCATTCCTCAAAAATTCAAATCCTCTCTTCTTTTGGCCCTTGATTGCTGCCGACTTTAGCCTGATCACCACCACCATCATACAAAATTTTCCTACTCCTTTTATCCATTATAACACCATCCCAAAGTCTCTTGCAAAGTTTGGTAGTTTTTCTTAATGATTTGAAGAAGTTAGGGCTTGTTTTCTTAGGTTTTCTTGAGGGTTTTGATTGGGGCTTTGTTAGAAGAGTATTATCATCATTAGAAGAAGGTTAGAAGATTGTTGATTCACTAGCCTTAATCTTTCATTTTGTAAGCCTAAATCTTTCTTTTATTTGTTCTACCTTTTCATTTCTTGTTTTCTTTAATTTTAATCCATGAAAATGGATGTTTAAGTTCTGAATATATATATGTGATGATGTTCTTGAGGGTGTTTTCATTTAGTTATGGCATTTTGTTAGGTCTTGGATGATTAAAATGAAGTTTATAAAAGTTTTAAGTTGAAATATTGGGACTATTTTGAAAATAGTAGCAAAACGTGTGATTATCTAAAACTATTTGGCCTGGAGACTATGAGTAAATTACATGACTGGAAAGATACATGTCTTAGAATCATAGGATAGTTGGATGCTCA
>BQNB010028303.1:7891-56780 GCA_026074375.1 Tanacetum coccineum | reverse complement strand
CACTAGCAGTACTAAGTAGTTAGTACTGCTAGCACTAAGTAGTTAGTACTGCTAGCCGTGTAACTGCTGAAAACAGTTGTGAAAGTTGGTTTTAACCAACATTAACTGCTTAACTGTCATCTAGAATCTGTTTTATAAACAGATTCATTAGTCTCATTAAATATATACGAAAAATACATACAATTCCTTCATTGTTCTTGATTTATGTTTCTTGTGCCTAGAACATAAATTGATATACTCCTTATATTATCCCGATAGAGATTTCGTGCAACCCAGGCATTGATAAGGGTCGAAATACTTTATACGGAAAATGGACTTTTACACGATATAAGCGAGTTATCCAAGATTATCACACACACCCTTAATAACTAACAGTGTTGCTGTCAAGGAGGTCAGTTTCAAAACTTTTTGTTTATGCAGGAAATGAAATCTAGTTTCGGTATTATTTTTCTTTTTATGTAAGAATTTGATGACCAAGTGACAACTTGTGTGATTAATGTGAATACATAATCATTTTTACAAACACATAGTCAATACATTCCAGATCTTAGCTTATATGAATCTTAATTAGATTAGTAAAAGCCGTTTCTATTCATTTTTGCATCTAAACATGCATCAGGATCACTGGGAGAAGAGTCTTATAGTGAATATAATAACGACTCTGTATGAGTAGTTTTGAAAATGATGATAGTGGTTGGTATGCAGGTAACTATAGTATGGTAGACCATCTTGATTGGGACCCAAACCTAGGGACCGACCGCCTATATAGTAATTGACCGAAACCCAAGTTCACTAATGACACGTCAAAGTCAATCCCACAAAGAAGGCCCAAATCATCACTTGATAGGCCAAACTATATCCTCAGGTTGCACAAGGCTTGGCAGCACTTCTCAGGCCGTGTGGCATACACGCATGGGACAGATGTCTCCTAATTGTCACTTACGGTTAAGATGTGACATATGACAATGGGAGACATACGAGCATAGACATAGGAGATAGGTAGGGCCATGTACGAACGGTACAAAGCAAAGGAGGGATTGCGACCTATCAGATGATCAACCCTTGGCTCACTTCCGGTCGTTGATCTCTCTAACGGGTTTACCCCACAAAACCCTAGATGCTCCTCTACAAATAGAGGGTATCGCACACATGCAAAGGGATCAATTCTCTTACACATATCACACACACTATTTCACACAGTAAACACACACACTTATGGTTTGTTGGAGTGTTACCTAAGCTTCTTGATTCTCAGTCATTCCTTTGCGTCTTTACCAATCTACACAGGAAACCGAACAACACAACCACCCCAAAACATCTCTTAATCACTTTTTACATACCTTACGTAAACACTAGATAAAACAAAATGAAATAAGTAAAGTTCATATCTACCGTGCGTACTCGGATTTGACTGATGGACATGTCTATATAGAGATTGCTGTGAGAGTGTAAAGGATACTCCATACCTGTAGCAGCCTTCATGATGTTCATTGTCGTTTGCCTTGAAAAGACCTTTACATGAAGGACCTTTACATGTGTTTGAATTGGCTAAGTTGTAGAAAGACGAGGAAAGTGTGTAAATGAAGGACCTTTACATGTGTTCGAATTGGCTGGCATAATGGCAACCTGTGAATATTTTACGTCAGCAAGAAATATGTTGCAAGTTCTTATAAATGTTTATGTGAAAGCAGTTGACTGAGACTCGTACATACATTACTTGACGTTTTTAGCGTAAATACTCCACCCTCTATCTAGCGAGCTAATATTATTCAATCTATGTATATTTACAGCTTTTTAAAACTTATCGATAAACAATGTTTTTAGTTGCTTTAATGTTAGGACTTAGGAGTATAAAAGAAAGGGGGTCTAATAAGTACTTTTGCATGTTCTATTGTTCTTGCACGTGAAAGGGCTACGTATAATTGTCCATGAGAAATGACAGGTTCTCTAGGCACACGCTAACAAAATCGAGTGTTTCACCTTGTGCTTTTTCAAAACATAATCGGGTTGGAAATTGGAGCCATCTGAATAGGACTCTGTATTGTTCATCACTTGGTGGTTGCAAAGGAATTCTATGGATAAAGTCCCCAAAAGCAATCTCTGCATGTATAACATTTCTTTTCAGATCTTTACATATTAATCGTGTCCCATTGCATAAACCTTCGGTAGGATTTAAGTTTCAAAGTAAAATGATTGGTGAATTTGGTTTTAAAACAGCAAGTCTATTTTGTGGCATACCATTTGGTGTAGGCGAATGTAAGAACCCTTCGTATTGAGTCTGATCATTTGGGTCTATTGTTTCATCGGAACTTACATACTCGGTCTCTTCACCTAGAAACCGCGCAATTAGAGTGTCGTTAATCTATCGACAAAACAATTTTTTGACTCTAGTTGAATGTTTAGGTACACATGTTTATAAGGGCGTTTAAGGGGTCGTCTCTCATATTAGTATTAATAAGCATCAGTGTTGTAAATATCGCTCAGCGGTACCTCGGCGGTCGACCCCCTTTAAGCGATATATCGGTCTTGGCGGCGATATATCGGTTTCTCGGCGGAGACCCTAAATTATAAAGGAATTCTGCAAAATATATATATATTTAATAAGTTTTTTAATATTCTTATTATTTTTAACTATATATCTTATGTATATGTTGTAAAATATACATTATGTGTGGTTGTAATTCAGTTTTGTATACTTTTATTAAATCACGATCAAGAAAATCAGAATACCAAAAAAAAATAAAAAAAAAAACCAGCCGATTTTGACCGAAACCGATTTTTTACCGATAAGTGAAAAAACGTATCGGCTGACCACCGATAAGCGATATATCGGCCGCCAAGGCCAATATTTACAACACACTGATAAGCATGCTCGCTGGGATGTCAACAAGGTCATAAATCATAATTATCTGGTGATTGTATGCCGTTACCAATTTTTAAAAGAAATTCCGCAAATACAGAATCTAAGAAAGCTCTCATGTTTTCTTTCAAGTATAATTTGTGAAGCGTGAGGCCATAACAGCGAATTAGTTAGACATGCGACTATTGTTTGATTTAGTTGCTTTGTGCACAACTGGGAGTGTTTGTCTAAAGTCTCCACTAAGCACAATGACCTTAACCCCAAAAAGTTCGGTTGAATCAGTAAGATCTTGAAGTAAATCATTTAAAGCCTCAACAGCCACTCTGTTTGCCATTGGAGCCTCGTCCCATATTATTAATTTACAATCTTTGATGAGAGACACCAAAGAGGTTTGCTTACTAACTCTACAAATAGATGTGGCTATGGCTAGCGCAGTATGGCCTTCCGATCTTATTTTAGCTAATAAAGCTCGGTAAAGAAATGTTTTCCCAGTCCCTCGTGAACCATCAACAAAAAAAGCACAACCTTTATTCGCTTGAACTTTGTCAATTATAGTTTCAAATGCTATCCTTTGTTTTTCATTAAGTTTGGATATAACATCTAGATCTTCTTGACAGACTGTGATACTTTTGTCGGCTCGTATTTCTTTTGTTTGGTCTAGTAAGTTGTTGTAAGAAAAATCTTGAGGCACAAGATCATTTTCATGAATGCTTTTTCCCATGGTTCGCATACACCCATTGATTTGTTGCAATGCATTTTTTTAGCTTCTCTGCGTGTCATTCGGTTGTGTGTAAGAAAACCTTCTAGCATAAGATCCTCATAAGTTTGCCAAAGATCACGAGGATTATTAGGACAGGAATAAACCAATAGGGTTGCAAAAAGTCTTCTCGGTTCACAGGGCATGTGGAAAACGGATGCCTCTGCTACACAATTGTTGACTATTATCGTCAAGTAAATAACCACGTATCAATGATCCCTCTCGGAGAGTAGCCACTTGATTTCCGCTCCCCGTTTTCAAGTAGTTGAAAGAAGTGGGACAACATACTTTGGATAGGAGTATCCGTAGGTAGTATCTTTCACCTTCGATGGGGTATGCAACAACTATTCGGCCTACTGAGTCACCTGATTGTCTATATTCCCAAAAAATTTGGTCTGGTTTCCAAACAAAGTAATCCGGAAATACAGTGTATGTCAAACGTAAACTTCTTGCTAGAGGGTCTGTTCTATTCATAAAGAAGAATTCAGTAAGCATGGTTTTTCTTTGGATTTGGTTATTCACTAGATTAATAACCTGTCTTTCTTTCTAAAAGTTAGTGGTTGATGATTCTCCAAATAAAGCTGCAAATGTATAACCGCAGGTTTTATCTCGCTTAAAGGGAATCTAAATACCTCCATGCTCCTTAAGGAGGTGAGATCCATCTACCTATTTGGTACTGGTCAATTTCGTCTACCACTGGTGTTTTTCATAGAGGACACAACAAAACTTATTTTATCACAATCTTATTATCTCCTTCAGTAGATTGGGTATGCATCTGTAGTCTGGGTTGTTTATCAGAAAAAGCTTTTGGAGAGGAGTTTTTTCACTTGCTATCCTTTTTCATACAAACATTTGTCGGATTTAATTTACCACAAGGACTATGAAGCACGTGTCTGAGTACCATCTTATGCAAGTGAGGGTTTTGTTTTGCATCCGGTATTTCCGCATCCGGCATTTCTGCTGGCACAATTTGATCATATTCTTCAGGCCTATACATTGTGTGGCTTAAGTATAATCAAGAAATATACATGCGGAAGGCCCCTTTTCTGAAATTCTACGACATACGTATAAGCTACCACTTGACCACAAATATCTTTTTTAAAGAGTTCATGCTTAAGGTGTTCAAGTTTCGCATGAAATACTCAGCCCTATTTTGTGCCTCGATCCTCTTGCTTCATCAGGCATTCTTTTATCTCAGGCCAGTTAGGAAAATGTCTGGTTTTCCGTATTTTTGCACTGAGGTCATGACAGCTATTCGTTGACCTACACTGGAAGCCTGAGTTTCACCATTTGCCGCGGTAGATATAAACTTTAATTACTTATTTCATTTTGTTTTATCTAGTATATAAGTCGTTTATCTTTTATAACCAATCAGAAACACCTGTTTTGCAAACACCAGCTTATTTCAAATAATCTTTTTCAATTGAAAAACTAGCTACTGCATATTGTTGTGACCCTGCAAAATCTAACAAAAGCTTTCCCAAACTCCCCCTTAGATCTGCTAAGCTGCTTCTTAAGAATTTTGATATCAGAACTAAGCCAAAAATGTTTATTTGTGCTTAGAATGTGTAATAACAACACAAGCAGACTAAAATAGGTTTCTTATACACGCTCTAAATGGTGAATTGTTGATGGTGAATTTGCAGTATAATGGAGTCATTTGTTCCATTTGAAGGGTGCTTTTCCATGTCATCTATCAGGTGACAAGTTTAAGCTAGAAGTGAATGCTATCCCTAAACGAGGAATTATTAGAATATGATAATTCACCATTGAAGGTTAATTGATTTGCTTGTCTTCAATTGATAACAACTATCCTATATATAGGATATAAGAGAACATTCTAGAATCGTTACCATGGGCTTGAGCCCAATACAAATTAATGACTAATAAATACTAATAAATGTCTTGACTTGACTTGGATGATGATTATTGACTCTTGACTTTTATTGTTGAACGTTGACTTGATTTATACAAGGCTAATACTCCCCCTCAGTGTGAGCGGGAGATCTTCGGACGTTCAGGCTGGAGCGAAACTCAAGAAATAAAGCTGTGGGGAGACCCTTAGTAAAAATATCTGCATACTGAAATCTGGAAGGGACATGAAGCACACGAACCTGACCGGAAGCAACATATTCTCGAACAAAATGAATATCAATCTCGATGTGTTTAGTACGCTGATGCTGCACAGGATTAGTAGACAGATACACAGCACTCACATTATCACAATAGACAAGAGTAGCAGTAAAGAGAGGAGTGTGAAGTTCAAGCAACAAATTCCGAATCCACGCAGTCTCAGCAACAACATTCGCAACACCTCGATATTCTGCCTCAGCACTAGAACGAGACAATGTAACCTGCCGTTTGGCAGACCAAGACAAAAGGTTATCACCAAGGAACACACAATACCCGGAGGTAGACCTACGAGTAACAGGGCAACCAGCCCAATCAGCATCTGTATAAGCAGTGAGTTGACTAGTGGATGAGACATAAAGCTGAAGTCCATGGTCAATAGTCCCACGAACATAGCGCAAAATACGCTTCAAAGCAGTAAAATGTGGATCACGAGGATCATGCATGTAAAGACAGATCTGCTGCACAGCATAAGATATATCTGGGCGTGTGAATGTCAAATACTGAAGGGCACCTGCAAGGCTTCGATATAAAGTAGGGTCACTGACAGGGTCACCATCAGAACCGAGTTTGGACTCAGTGTCCACAGGGGTCTTGCATGGGTTACAATGCTGCATGTGAGCGCGCTCAAGAATTTCCTCTGCAAATTTAGACTGAGACAAAAACAATCCAGACTTCGATCGCTGTGCAGATACACCAAGGAAATAATTGAGAGAGCCAAGGTCAGTCATAGCAAACTCACTATGAAGTAATGTAATAATGCGCTGTAAGAGAGCAGTAGACGAAGCTGTGAGTATGATGTCATCCACATATAAGAGCAGATAAGCAACATCCGAACCCATGTGATAAACAAATAGTGACGTATCGGTTTTACTATGCTGAAAACCGACACGTGTAATAAAGCTAGCAAACCGCTGAAACCATGCCCGAGGAGCTTGTTTAAGCCCATACAAAGAACGCTGCAAATGACAAACATAATCTGGGTGGGCGGAATCAACAAACCCTGGTGGTTGATGCATGTAGACTGTCTCAGATAACTGGCCATGAAGAAAAGCATTCTTCACATCAAGCTGATGAATAGGCCAATCACGTGTCACTGCAAGACTCAAGACAGTACGAATAGTAGCCGGTTTGACGACCGGACTAAAGGTCTCATCAAAATCAATCCCCTGCTGTTGACTGCGACCATTCGCAACCAATCGAGCTTTATACCTGCTCAACGAGCCATCTGCATTAAACTTATGCTTGAAAAGCCACATAGATCGAACAATATTAACATTAGCTGGACGAGGCACAAGAGCCCACGTTCCGTTAGAAATCAAAGCATTATATTCATCTACCATAGCCTTATGCCAATTAGGGTCACGAAGAGCATGTAAATGAGAGCGAGGAATAGGCGAAGTAGTGGTGGCATGACAATTCATACGCGCAAGAGGTTTTGAAATTCCGGCTTTTGCACGGGTGACCATATGATGAGTATTGGTAGTTGGGGCGTTCCCATAAGCAGTAGCAGCAGGTGAGGTGATATGGGTATTCGGTGTTGAGCTTGGTGTAGTGGGCTCGTGAGTTGAAGATAAAGGAGGGACCGGAATTTGTTGGTGGGTTGCTGGAGTACGAGGGGTAAGGGGGTGGTGTGGGGATTGCGGTTGGGCTTGAGGCGATTGGGTAGGGCTCGTGTGAGTAGGAGATGGAGGCATGGCAGTTGGGGGATGTAATTGGTGATTGTTAGGATGAGTGGTTTGGGACGTATGGGTGTTGTGAGGGGGTAGCAAGAAATCGTAGGATGGGGGTGTGTCGGGCGTCATGGACCCAAAAGGGAATTGGTCTTCATCAAAGATGACATGTCGGGAGATTATGATTTTGTTGGTTGAAAGGTCAAGGCAACGGTACCCTCGATGTAGAGCCGGGTAACCAAGAAAGACACATGCTGTGGACCTAGGTTGAAGTTTATGATCAAAGGAAATGTGTGGATAACAAAGGCATCCAAACACTCGCAAATGATCATATGTGGGTGGTTTGTTATGAAGCTTAGTGAACGGTATCTCATTATTGATGGCAGTGGATGGAAGGATATTTAAAAGGTGAGCGGCCATGTTTAGGGCTTCTACCCAATATGATGGAGGTATGTGTGCTTGAAACAGTAAGGTGCGGGTAATGTTGTTAAGGGTGCGTAGCATACGTTCCGATTTCCCATTTTGTTGAGAGGTTTTGGGACAAGAAAACCGAAACTGCATGCCATTTTGGCGAAAAAGGTTGTGAAAGCGGGTATTATCATACTCACCTCCATGGTCACATTGCAAAGCCTTAATATCAACATTAAATTGTTTATTCACATATGCGCGAAAAGTAACAAAGGTATCGAACAAGTCGGATTTATGAAGCAAAGGATACACCCAAACATAATGCGAGAAGTGATCCAAAAAAATAGCATAATATTTAATGCCACTTTCACTTGAGATGGGGGATGTCCATAAATCAGAGTGAATAATATCAAATACAGACCCAACATTCGACTCGGAACTGTAAAAAGGAAGCTTAGTGTGTTTGCCTAATTGACAAGCATGACACAAAGCGGGCAACTTTGTTTTATTATATGAAATAAAATGAGAAGACTCTAAACGACGAAGCATATCTTCACTCGGGTGTCCAAGGCGTCTGTGCCACGTGGTGGGGCTCAATGAAAGCAAAGCAAAGGTTGTGGTAGAGGATGGTTGTTGAGTGACAGGGTATAGATCACCAGTACTATCACAGCGGAGAAGAAGCCGGCGGGTCTGGTAATCCTTCACAGAGAATCCATAAGCATCAAAATCAACAGACACATTATTGTCACGAGTGAATTGTCGAACCGAAATCAAATTTTTAATTATATTAGGTGTGACAAGAACATGATGAAGGTGAAGGGGTTTATGTGGTGTATGCAAAAGGCTATGGCCCGTGTGAGTCACGGGTATGGGTTGGCCGTTGCCAACAAATACAGATTTATACAAGCTTGGATTGCTAAAAGAAGTGAGCATACCTGTGTTCTCGGCTAGATGAGAGGACGCCCCAGTATCCATGTTCCAATTTGATTCTTGTAGAGTCATCGTTTGGAACGCTTGTGAAGACGAGTATGGATGGGCCTGCTGGATTGGTATTTGGGCCGGCTGGGGTTGCACTTGGGCCGGCTGAATTGGCACAGAAGACACCAAATTAGCTTGAGGGTGTGTCATGTATGATGCGGGCTGAGCAGGTGATGGACAATAGTGTCCAAGTCCAGACTGAAGATAAACATAACCCAAATTGTTGGGTTGGGCCGAGTATAGGGGTATAGGGTGTGAAATGGATTCGGCCATGTTGGACTGTTGGAAGTTAACAAAGCCCATGTTGGGTGTAAATGGATATGATCCATTAAAGTAGCTTGATAATGCAACATTATATTGATTGGTAACACCTTGAGACGTGTGAACAGCAGGTAGACCAATTGTGTTATTATAACTTGTCATGATGTGCGCTTAGAAGAAAAGTAATACGGCAACAATTAAGCATGCGATATGAAAGGGAAATAATGCAAGCAAATGATAGCAGCAGCAGGCAAGCAAAGACAGGAAAAAAATGCAACGGCAGATTTAAGGATTTAGGGGCGTGTATTTTTTCTGAAGTGTTTAGGGTTGGCTCTGATTACCATATTAGAATATGATAATTCACCATTGAAGGCTAATTGATTTGCTTGTCTTCAATTGATAACAACTATCCTATATATAGGATATAAGAGAACATTCTAGAATCGTTATCATGGGCTTGAGCCCAATACAAATTAATGACTAATTAATGACTAATAAATACTAATAAATGTCTTGACTTGACTTGGATGATGATTATTGACTCTTGACTTTTATTGTTGAACGTTGACTTGATTTATACAAGGCTAATAGATACTATTTGCAACCTCCTTCGTAAGCTTCATACCTCATTTTTCACATCGACCTTGGTCTACTGTGATAATGTCAGTGCCGTATATATGTCTGCAAACCCGGTGCAACATCAGCGCACCAAACATATAGAGATTGACATTCATTTTGTTCGTGACAAAGTAGCAGCAGGTCATGTTCAAGTTCTTCATGTCCCTTCTCGATTTCAGGACGCAGATATCTTCATAAAAGGACTCACATACCCGTTGTTTACTGATTTCAAATCCAGTTTGAGCGTCCGCAAATCTCCCGCTCCAACTGCGGGGGCGTATTAAAGTACATATTGTATATTTAGTGTAATCGGCCCATTATCCCGTGCCCATAGTCTAGAAGCTTCCTTTGTATCCTATATATAGGTTGGCTATTATCAATTATAATCAAGCAATCAATCCAATCAATATCAATTTCTATTATCTCTCATTCATAAATAAGTACATATAAATAGGCAAGGATATGAACAGTTACATCCTAAAATTAAGCAACACAAAGGAAAATGTGGGATACCAAAAACTATTAAGTAAACATGCATGGTTAATGGAAGTACTAGTTTCTAAACTGATGCATGCATGATGGTATATGGAGATAGTGCATGGTTGAATTATTCCAACTAGACTTGGTCTTCAACTGCTTACACGTATCAGAAAGACTGTTGCTTTGCATTAAACATCCATCTGTTGCAAAAAAGGATAATTATGAATGTGCTACACACAAAAGATACATAAGCTTCACTCTGCCCATATCATGACTAGACAAACAGTGCACACCCCACACATTACACACAAGAATACACCATAAACAACAGTCTTTTAGTTTCTTTTATAAGTTTGTTAAAAAATAAGAATGATGAGAATAGCACAAAATAAAAGACCACAATTCACGGTTCTTGATGGCATATCCACCTGTTTCCTGCTTTGGGATGCTCCTTTAGTAATCAAGATTCCACTTTTTGTATGTACAATCAACGAAATTATAGTAACCACCATGGAGTGAAAGCAGACCTTTCGCCACTCGTTCTTCTACCCATGGGTAAGTAAGCAAGTTCAACAATGAATTATTTATTGATTCTTGAAAAGTTGAATTACATTAACATTTAATAAAGATGTTTTTATAATGATGTATTTTGTACTACTACTTGTTACTTCAAGGCGAGTTATCTCTATCCTTAAAGCAATTTTGCCCCGACTGTTCTTTCGAACCATCATGTTTTGGGTTACCGACGAATTTTCTCCCAAGATACAATGAAGCAGCGTATGTAGCAATTATGAACACTACACGAAGTGGTGATAATCCGGATGAACTACCGAGTTATCGGGGATCTCAAGACACTACACATAATAATTCTATAGCACTATTATTTATAGCAATCGTGTATAAAAGAAAGGTTTTGTATGTGTTTATTTTTTGTTTTGGATGATCAAAAAATGTAGAAAGATGACAATATTTATAGGCAATCTCGTGACCATTCAAATAGTCACATTGGTTTACAAAAAGGTGCTATTAGTGACGGTTTAGCGACGACTTAGTGACAGAAAAAGCATCACTAATCTTTATTGCCAGAAATAGTCGTGATGCTTCAGTCACAAACACCCTATCAACAGATCTAACCGCCACCTTTTCGAATTGACGCGTCTTCTTTGTAATAAATTTAATTAGCGACAGTTTCATGATAGAAAAAACTGTCGCTAATAACAAATTCGTGGATCAAAACCAAAACACAACAAAACTCTTTATTTTATTCCTAAGACTTGACCCAAATTGACTTATGTTTATTTTTGAAAATAATTACCCAACAATCCCCCACCATTTTCAAAATAGACATAAGTTTTAAAAACGACACATAAGACCTAACCCGATTCAAATTACCCTGGGTGTTATGCATAAGTAAAGATGGAATGTTACACCTTGAATCTTTACGTAGTGAAAGCGCTCAAGCTTAACTAGGGTAAGAGTGGTTGAACCAAAGTCATTGAACCACCTTCCTTTATATGTTAAACGGAAACGCTTCACGCATATCCTTCCTCTCGTTCATTCAATCCACTTTGTGTTGACCCGTTTAAACTGGCCTTGGGTCTATATCTCGGTTTCTCAGAATGCTTTAGAGCCAAGCCCTTCAGCTCATAAGAAGCGGCCTCACTTCCACATTCAGATAGGTGGACATTATCAAGGATGTTACCGTAGCTTAAACATCCCAACACAACATGTGTTATAATTCCATTAAGAATTTTCCAATTCACCCTTTTCCTAAACTACGGTTCAAGTTCTACTAACCCTGGGATGATGATTAAATTTGCAGAACTTCTAGTCACGTTCGGATGATGTACTTTTTCTTCTCTAGAGACTTGGTGAATAACCAAGCGTCAAGACAAGGTTCTATCATGAATGACTAATTGTACATGGGCTTGAGTCCCATCCCTTGCGAAGTACTTTTAATCAATTTTCTTGGTAGTCCTTTTGTAAAAGGATCTGCTAAGTTCTTACTAGATCGTAAGAAGCTAACGGTGATCACCCCATCATTTATCAACTGATTGCCTTGTCTGTGTCTAAGTCCAATATGTATGGACTTACCATTTTACACTTGATTGTACGCTCTTGATAGTGTAGATTGACTATCACAATGCACAAATATTGGCGGCATAGATTTTGGCCATAAGGGAATGTGATGTAGTGAAAAATAAAGAGATAACAAATTGAATCTGTTGATTCCAACGAATACCAGAAACAATCTTCCAACTATCGTTGATTCAAAAGAATACCGATAATCAGGCAAACTCCAACAATCGTTGATTCAAACGAATACCGATTATTAAGAGAATCTTAGCAAACCGCCAAGAACAAAGCAAAGCTTTTATTATTAAAACTCAAAGATATATTAATACAAAGAAAATACCTAATATTTATAGAAAAACTAGAGACCTTTCATTTTCTCTAAATTTATAACTAGAAATTAAATACTTTCCTAATCACAATTTATTGTCTAACTTAAATAAAATTAAAGAAATTTATTGTGACCTTCCATTTTCTTAAACCGCATCATTCTCCCCCACTTAAAAAAAACTCGTCCTCGAGTTTGCCTCACTCGTCCCTTGTACTCGTAGCATCCAAATTTGTATCCCTTGCATCAAATTCCCTTTCTTTATAATGACTCGACCTCGAACTTTGATCGTTTTAAAACCCAACTTATCATCCATGGGTTTAGCTTTCAAATACCCTTCTTGATATTTTTTGCCAATTAAAATACTAACCTCGACCAAATTACCTTTTTGCGACCAAATTAACTCATGAGGGTTTGAATTTATGTTTTTTGAAAAATCAACACTTAAAGTAGTTTGTATCATTGAAGAGCAAAGATCATTAGCCACAACTACAATATCTTCCATGTTTTCTTCTTCCTCACCAATGACATCTTCAATATCGGTATCATAAACCGGCATCGATTCTTCTTCAAATTGATCATCATCAAATATTGGAGCTTCTTCATAACCATCATCAAATACTGGGGCTCCTTCATAATCGTCACCTGCCACACCATGATCTCCCCATTCATTAGAAGATGAACAATCACCCTCAAAGAACGGATTTCCTAACTCTTCGTCTTCGCTTCTCCGACCGTTACGATCCCCACATCTTCTTAGATTCATCATATCATTCATTCGATTAGAAAATTGATCAACAAACTGATCTAATCGCTCGTCCATTCTTGCCATAATACGCTCATAGACATCATTAATATTCCTGGTTCTCCTTGGAGGCATTTTAATCAGGAACTTCGGCTCTGGTACCAACTGATGTAGTGAAAAATAAAGAGATAAACAAAAATTGATGTAGTGAAAAAAAAGGAGATAACACACAAATTGAATCTTTGAGTTTTGATAATAAAAGCTTTTGCTTTGTTCTTGGCGGTTTGCTAAGATTCTCTTAATAATCGGTATTCGTTTGAATCAACGATTGTTGAAGTTTGCCTGATTATCGGTATTCTTTTGAATCAACGATAGTTGGAAGATTGTTTCTGGTATTCGTGTGAATCAACCTGGCTCTGATACCAACTGATGTAGTGAAAAAAAAGGAGATAACACACAAATTGAATCTGTTGATTCACACGAATACCAGAAACAATCTTCCAATTATCGTTGATTCAAAAGAATACCGATAATCAGGCAAACTCCAACAATCGTTGATTCAAACGAATACCGATTATTAAGAGGATCTTAGCAAACCGCCAAGAACAAAGCAAAGCTTTTATTATTAAAACTCAAAGATATCCCCATACAAAGAAAAAGTCTAATATTTATAGGAAAACTATAGACCTTTCATTTTCCCTAAATTTATAACTACTTAGAAATTAAATACTATCCTAATCACAATTTATTGTCAAACTTAAATAAAATTAAAGAAAATTAATGTCTTGCTTTGACTATGCATTTTGAGTTTGACTAGAAGTTGAAACCGCATCAGAATGTTTATTAACAAGTCCTGTAGCTATTATGCTTCTTTACAGCATGAAGCCAGTGCCACAAACTCTACTGTTATAGTAAAGTCTGTTAAACAACTTTGTTTCTTTGATCCCTAAGACACTGCACCCCCACCAAGAGTGAATATCCATCCACTCATGGATGCATAGTCTTCTTGATCAGTTATCCAACTTGCATTAGTATAACCTTCTAATACTAATGGATCTCCGCTATATTCCAAACCATAATCCATGGTTTTCTTCAAGTATTTAAATACTTGATTTACAGCGTCCCAATGTTCCTTGTCAGGACTACTAGTATGCCTACTTAATCTTCCTACGGCATAAGCAATATCAGGTCTAGTACATGTCATTGCATACATAAGACTACCAATAACCTTAGCATACTTATTTTGGGCTAAGATTCTTGCACTATTGTAAGTTAATTTGGAACCTACTTCGAATGGAGGGCTAACAGTCAAGCAATTAAAGCTATCAAAGCTCTTTAAGATCTTTTTGATATAATGAGACTGTATTAACATCAGTCTATTTTCCTTTTGGGGAATCTTGATGCCTAGGATGACATTAGCTTCTCCTAAATCTTTCATATCGAAGTTTTTAGACAACAGTTTCTTTGTCATTTTCACTTGTTCTAGGTCAGTTCTAAAGATTAACATATCATCTACATATAAGCATATTATAACATCTTTTCCATTTACAAATCTGTTGTACAGACAAGTGTCTGATTCATTAATTCTAAAGCCATTAGATAGGATCACTTGATCGAACTTTTGATGCCATTGTTTGGGAGCTTATTTAAGACTATACAAGAATTTAATAAGTTTACAAACTTTTTTTTCTTGTCCTTTATTACAAAACCTTTTGGTTGCTCCATGTACACTTCCTCCTCTAATTTACCATTCAAGAAAGTAGTCTTGACATCCATTTGGTGAATTATGAGCTTATTTATGGAAGCTAAGGCTATTAAAATTCTAGTGGTTGTAGTCCGTGCAACCAGGGCGTATGTGTCAAAGTAATCAAGTCCTTCTCTTTGTGTGAAACCCTTGGCAACCAACCATGCCTTAAAATTTTCAATACTGTCATCAACTCTTAATTTTCTCTTGAAAATCTATTTACTCTTGATAGCTTTTGATCCAAGAGGTAAGTCTACAAGAATCCAAGTATTATTTCCTGTAATGGAATCCATTTCATCATTCACAGCTTCTTTCCAAAATGATGAATCGTAAGATTTCATTGCTTCAGAGTATGTTTAAGGGTCTTCATCCAAATTGTAAATTATTGGATATTTCCTTATTAAACCCTTTCTATCTCCTTCAACTAGATACATCTCAAAATCAGGACTGAAGTTTCTTTGCCTTCGTTGACGAGTGCTCCTTCTAGGTTCAACTTGTTGATGATCCGAGAAAGAATCATCATTATTCCCTTCAGTAGTTATGGGAATTTCTGTAGACATAGTTTCTTTAGAGATTTCATATGCCATGGGGACAGTTTTGAACCTATTTTCGTCAAAGCAGGCATCTCTAGATTCAATAATAGTATTATCCAAAATTAGATCATTTGGTTCTACTACTATAAATATATAGGATTTGCTATTTTGAGCATAACCCAAAAATATGCATTCAATGCCTTTGTCTCCTAATTTTCTTTTCTTCGACTCAGGGAGTTGGACAATGGCCCTACATCCCCATATCTGAATATAGTCTAGTTTTGGAGTTCTTTGGTTTGATAACTCATATGGAGTTTTAATACTCCTCTTGCTTGGTACTCTGTAAAGTATGTAACAAGCTGTCAGCAATGCTTCACCCCAATATCCAAAACTTAATCCAGAATATGACATCATGGAGTTAACCATATCCATTAAAGTGTGATTCTTTCTTTCTGCAATACCATTCTGTTGTGGTGTATACGGAGCTGTAACTTGGTGAACAATACCCGTAGATTGGAAATATCTAGGATCATAGTATTCACCACCCCTATCAGTCCGAAGATATTTTATTCTAGTATCACACTTACGTTTTACTTCACTTTTGTATTGAATGTAAAAAAATAGACATAGCAATATCATGAGTAATCATCGATAAAAGTAGCAAAATACTTTTTCCCACTAATTTTTGGTGTAGCATGTAATTCACATATGTTACTATGCACTAATTCTAAGATTTTATAAGATCTTTGAATTGTAGGAAAAGGTAGCCTAGAAATCTTAGTATACATGCATGTTTAACATTTATCATTTTTAAAATCTAGCTTAGGAATTAGATTTGCATTAGCCATATTTCTCATGCATTTAAAATAAACATGACCTAATCTAGCCTGTCATAATAAAGAAGAGTCAAAGTAATAAGAACTAGTAGGCATTTTATTGATAACATCATTGTTAGTTACAATACCAGCAAACGCATCATTAGCGTCACTTATTTCAGTCATGTTTACATCATTCACACTACTATTTATAGCATCTTTAATGTTTAATTTGAACATTCCACCGGTGTGATAGCCTTTGCCAACAAACTTGCCACCTTTAGATAGGATGAACTTATCAGATTCGAAGACAAGTTTAAAGCTAAATTTGTTCAGGAGTGATCCAGTCACCAAATTCTTACGGACATTTAGGCCATGGAGGACATCATTAAGGGTTAAGGTGTTGCCAGAAGTGAACACCAAATTGATTTTACCCTTTCTTTTCACTTGTGCAGTTGAGTGGTTTCCCATGTAGAGCATAGAGTATGAAGGCTCATGTGTTTTGAACATGGTTTGGTCGTTGCACACGTGTCGGGTATCCCTAGAGTCCACCCATCAAGATTTCTCTTCTTCGAGCGAGAATGCTTCAGATATCATGGCAACAAAGTTATTATCTTTGTTCTTGTTGTCATTTCCTCCATCTTGATTCTTTTTTAACGTGTGGCTTTCCCTCTTGAAATGTCCTGGCTTTTTGCAATTATAGCAGATGACATCGTTTTTATTCTTTTTTGGACTTCTTTTTGTCCTTATCATCGTGTCTACGTTTCTTTCCACCAGCTTTGGA
The DNA here is from genome assembly GCA_026074375.1 of Tanacetum coccineum. NCBI lineage: Eukaryota > Viridiplantae > Streptophyta > Magnoliopsida > Asterales > Asteraceae > Tanacetum > Tanacetum coccineum. Next base: position 39,593 of record BQNB010028303.1, on the reverse strand, counting down.
AGATTCTCCCTTTTCCTCCCTGACGTGTACCTTGGATGTGTCATCATTTGTTTTGTTTTCTGAATGATATTGTTCTTCAAGAAGAAGATGCTTGCCAAGGTCTTTTAAGGATAACTCATCCTTACGATGTTTAAATATTTTTCTTAACATCTTTCCAAGTGAACGGGAGTTTGTCAATGATGGATGCCACTTGTATGGATTCATCCATGTTCATGTTGTTTTATGTATACATACTAAGAATGCGCTCAAGTTCATACATTTGGTCCATTATTGGACGTGAATCAACCATTTTGTAAGAATTAAATTTGGAAAAAATAAATTTCTTACTTGTTGCGTCTTCCGTAAAGTAATGTTCCTCGAGAGCATTCCAAAGTTCTTTAGCCATGAAATAGTTCTGATATACGTCAAAGAGCGGATCCAACATAGGATTAAGGATATGTCCACGATAAATGAAATCGTCATTTTTGAACTTGAGATGCTCACGGGACGCAGCCAGGGTTTTGTTTTCGGATTCCTCGAGGTACGGCTTGGTCAGGACATATGCAACGTTCAATGTGGCTAAAAGAAATTGCATTTTCATTTTCCAACGCTTGAAACTTCCACCATCGAAACGATCCAGCTTCACTATGTCAGTTGACATTTGCATCAAGTTCTTGGACGCCATCTTGATTCAAAAATTGCTTTTAGAATGTTAGTTTTGGGGTTTAATAAAGATGGTTTTATGATGATGTATTTTGTACTACTACTTGTTACTTCAAGGCGAGTTATCTCTATCTTTAAAGCAATTTTGCCTCCATCATTCTTTTGAACAATCGTATTTTGGGTTACCGACGAATTGTCTCCCAAGATACAATGAAGCAACGTATGTAGCAATTATCAACACTACACGAAGTGGTGATAATCCGGATGAACTACCGAGTTATCAGGGATTTTAAGACACTACAAATAATAATTGTATAGCACTATTATTTATTGCAATCGGGTATAAATAAGAAAATCCCGAGACCGATTTGTGTCGAAGCCATACCTCGTCATAAATGTAAGTGTCTTGGGTATATAATCCCTTTTCCACATCATGGAAAAGGGTGTTGTTATAATTTATTCTACTATATCAAGCTAATATTCCATTCCTTCCATTTTTCATCTCTCTTGTTTCTCTATCCTAACATCTTCTTTCTTACTTTTCTTCCGTTCTTATCCATGTCCTAAATAATGGAAAGTGAAATGTGTATTACGGGTTATGACATGTGGTATCAAGGAGACCTAGGGTGGTTTGTGGTTTATTTGGGAGAGTTATCAAATGTAGTGATGTGTATCGAATCTAGAGAAGTTATCGACAGCAGGAGTTTTCGAGCATATGTGTTATCGAAGCAGAGGAGTTACGAAGTAGAGAGTTATCAGATAGCGAGTTATCAGAGTAGAGAGTTAGCAGAGTAGAGAGTTATCAGAAGTAGAGAGTTAGCAGAGTAGAGAGTTATCAGAGTAGAGAGTTAGCAGAGTAGAGAGTTAACAGAAGCAGAGAGTTAGCAGAGCAGAGAGTTATCAGAGTAGAGAGTTAGCAGAGTAGAGAGTTATCAGTAGCGAGTTAGCAGGTACATTGAAGAAATTTTCCAAGGTCAAATTCAAACGGTATGCTGCCCAAATTTTTCCAAAGTAGCGAGTTGATAGAGACTTTCATATAGCGACTTGACATTCATTTTAACGAGTTGTATTAGCGAGTTGTGACAGGGACAAATTGAAGACCATATCTAAGCTAATTACTAAACGTTACTCTGACGATTTTAAAACTAGTTAGCGATTTGTCATAATTCCCTAAAGACTTGACCATTTCCGTAGAGGTTTGCCGCTTCAGACTTTGACAAACTCGAACCACAATCACAATCAAGGACTTAAAAGACAATAATTCAACACAAACAAACCTTAATCCAAATCAATTAACATTCACGGTTTTCTATTGATTTTGTAAAATTCCACGAAAGACACAATTCTTTTCTCGGTTTAAATCATAGATTTGTAAAATCCCGTGAAGTATAATTTCATTCATTTAACCACATCATCAATCACTTAATATACTTTAGATCCTTAATTTAATTTCACACATCAAATTTCAATGGAATCTTTAAATTCAAATTCAAAATTTAGAGAGCCGCAACTGATGCAACGTCTCATAAAATAAAGGCACTCCCACTGCATGGCATGGTTTGAACAGCTCGAGACACATCTTCGTGATCTCTATCTCAATAGTTCATCTCATGTTGTTGATGCATTTAAACCGGCATTTCACTCATTCTTCGGTAAAGAGCATCAGACTTTCAGATTAAAGATGTTCCATAATCTAAATCAGTTAAGGCTACAACTTGAAAGAGAGAATCTTCTTGAGGTTAATCCAAGGACTTGTCTTGAAGCACTTCGAACACAATTCAAGGAATTTTTTGCATCAAAAAGGGTAAATTCATCGGAACATCTAAATCAATGTTGGCAAAAAGATTTCAAAGAATACACGTTCTGCGAACCTGATACTTATAGACGTGATTTACTTGAGAACCTGGATACACTTGAAGCGGTCATTCATAGAGCTGTAATTACATACGGTAGATTACAGCTACAGTCACAAGATGTTCAGATCAATCCGGTTCAAGCAGTGGATGACAGGTTGAGTGTCTCAAAAAGCAGTTGGATAGAGTCTGAAAACAACAATGCACTCAGCAAATTAGTGAATGAAACTCAGTTACAACAGCACGAGAGTTTGGTCACTGAGAGTACAACATTGGAGGCTAATTTGAGCATGGACGTTAATGCATTAGATGTTGGGTTGGCTGTTACAGAAAGTAATGGGACAAACTCATACAAGCAGGATACAAGCAGCAGTTCAGGGACTTATATCACACATGTTGTGGATGCAGATATCAGACCAGTAAATGACCAAGTGTCATCTGCTGAGGTACATTTGACTGCTCAACATAATGTCCTTGCTAATGAACAACAGCATATTGATCAATCTGAACCAAGTTATGACACATATCTGTTGGAAAAGGTTGATAGCAATACCACTCCTGATTCAACAAATATGAGTCATAGGGGAGGAGAGATTGACCAGGATGCTGAACAAGATCAAGTAAAAAGTCCTTTGCTTAAGGCTGAGTTTCTCAAAATGAATGATATGGTTGAAAAAGAAGTTTATAATGAACTTTCAAACAGATTTCTACAGCTTGAAAAACATTGCATTTCACTTGAAATTTCAATGCAACAAAAGGAAGAAAGTTTTCAAAGTAACAAACCATGTAAAAACCAGGACGCTCCTGAGTGTTGTGAATTTTTTGAGATAAATGATTTGAAAGCTCAGCTACAGGCCAAAACCACACTAATTTGCAACTTGAAGAATCAAATTAAAAGTGTGAAGGAAGCAAGTAATGAAGCCAAGGTTAAACATGAAATTGATGTTTTGGAAACAATAAACATTGAACTAGAAAGTAGTGTGGCTAAATTACTTGCAGAGAATGAGAAGTTAAATAAGGAAAATGAGCATTTAAAACAGACTTACAAAGAACTTTATGATTCTATCAAAAGGACACGAATTCAGACGAAAGATCATAATGACTCACTGATTGCTCAAGTAAATAGTAAGACTGTTGAAAATGCTGATTTAAAAGCTCAGATTCAGGAAAAGGTTTTTGCGAATGTAGCATTGAAAAACGAATTAAGAAAGTTAAAAGGAAATAACATGGATACTAAGTTTGCAAAACCATCAATCTTGGGGAAACCAAAAGCAAAGTGAATGGGTAGCAAACCAAATACTAGGATCTATACCAAAAGTCAAGGATTAGGACCTGCCTCTTTGCATTGTTGTGTCATGTCAATAATATGTGCACTTAGAAGAACACTCTGGATATTACTAGTATTTTTGCTGACTCCATAAAATTTTTGTTTGATGACATGTAGTAATGTGTCTGTTGCAATCATGATCATTGTGTTACAAAATTCCTGAAAGAGGTCAACTCACGTGCTAAGGTTTCATCCTATAAGACAACAAACAGAAACAATCCCAAAATACAAATAAATGTTCCAAAGAAACCAAACAGACAGATCCTAATAGGACTTAGGTTTTCAATCAAAAAGACTTCCGTTGTGCATGAGAAGACAATTACTCCTAGATCTTGTCTTAGGTGGAAACCGACGGGTAAAATTTTCAAGACGGTTAGTCTTAGATGGGTTCCTACTGGAAAGATATTCGCCTCCAGCACAAACAAGGTTGACCGTGAACCCCAAAATGGTTCAAATGAGGATATCACTAACCAAAATGAATGCGAACAAACTCTTGATGTCAGTGCAAGTAATCTTAACTTAAGTGCAGGTACATCTTTCAATCCCAAAAGGAAGGACTCAGAGTATGGTTGCTGAAAAGACTGATATCTCAGAAACCAGGTCTTCAAGGAATTTTCATCTGATGTACAAGCAATGACTTCTGATCATGAAAGTTTAGAACTCAGAATTCACGACCACAGCAAAGAACAGTCAAGTTCAAAGTTGGTTCCAAAAGTTGTTCCTCCAGCAGACAAGACAAAAACGTCACGGTAAGAGTTAGAATTACTATTCCACCATCACATTACAATGCCGAGGACAATATGTAAATATTTTTGAGAAAAAAATAATATAAAATTTCTTAAAGAATAATACAAAATCAAAAAATCAGAAAATGTTTCACAAAAATATTCTTCTCGACATGTCTCTTGAAATCGATAACATTTACGTACCTAGAAATGTTGATTAATATCGACACGAGCGTGTAAATAAAGTTCGAACAGGAGTTTCAAATGCTTTCAAAACATGTCATTTCTATTTTTCTCTAACATGTCATTTCTATTTTTCTCTATGACTTGTAATCAATTTCAGATTGCAACTCGGACCCGAACACGACTAAGGTGTGTAGCATAAGTGCGAATTATCATTAGCGTTAGAAGAGAGTCTTCTAACATTTAGTTTTTCAAATGGTTGAATCATATATTTTTCATAGAATGTTTATCACTGACGATTTATAATTCTTTAAATATTTTTATGTTCAAAACTTCATCCCTCTCATAAAGCTTTTACAAGACAATCTCTTCTACATTTAGTGTACATTCTCAACTTTCGAGTCAATGTTTGAGGGGAAGGTTTTTTGATAAACGCATTGTTTTTAGTGGTTGGATACTTATTACATGACTTTCTTATCGTATTTCAAACACAATATATAAAATGTCTTAATTAACATCTAGTAATTGATGATCTTAATCTATTAGATTGTATGTTATAAGATGATTAATGTGTTTAAGCACAAATTTCAAGATTTTCTTCAATGATTAATTTCATATCTTTCAATATTGTGTGCTCCAACTATGCTAACACTCATTTTTATATTTATTTTTCTAATTGGTATCATTTTTTTAGGTGTCAATCATAGGTTTAAATTTGAGGGGGAGCAAGTTAATGTTCCTTATAAATTCATGTCACCGCATAAGTATAATAATATTTTTACTCTCGGATATTTTTATGACATATTATTTTCAAAATGGTATATTCATATTATTACAGTGAATTAGTATTTAAAACAACAGGGAGAATTGTAATTAATATGTGTTCGTGAAATTAATTTTGTGATCTTATCGAATCAAAGTGCTTGTACTCTTCAGAAAAGGTTTTATGGTTACGATTCATACCCAACTACATCGTAATTTCATGAAGTTTATGAAGTCTATAAGGTGGTTAGGTTCCAGGTATAGTCCTATGTTCTAAATTGAAACGGAGGGATCTACCCAAGGACATCCATAGTTAGAAAAATACAGTCCTTTGGTTTGATTTGAGATGAATGTGTATAAGGGAATAATGCGACTTAGATTGATGCTAACAATGGAATCAATCACACACAAGATCGTTAGTAATGTAATCTTGGTAAGAATGAAGGGGTTGAAGACATGAAACAACGATATGTATGGATAAAGGGTACTCAAAGATAAGAATCCTCCTTACATACTTTAGGCCAGATAATCGGGTACTATACATATTCTTTAGGATTTCACATAGATGAATTTGATAATGAAGACGACATCATAGACAAGTGATGCAATGGCACAAACACCATTCCAAGCACATTCGGGTTTCTCATCAAAAGAAATTGTTCAAACCCTAATCCACATATACGAGAGCCTAAGTAACTTATTTAGATCACAATTCAAAGCATCAAACATTACCCTAGATAATCAACCAAAATGAATACGATCATCATCATAAGCATAAAAAAACACAACTACTATCAAATTGAATAGAGTGTATAATAACTAATTTCATTTCATCAATAAAAAAAAAAAATTCGATTAATTCGTTATTACCCGGAACTGATATGAAAAAATATAGATAGATTTGGGTTTTTTTTCTTCTACAAACATCTATTAGCATAAAGTATATATTATATCATGCATCACTCAATAACAAGGAGACTAAAAAGAAGGTTTATAGAATTATAGGTTAATTACCGATAGATTGATGGCTTCAGCGACTGATAGTTAAAACGGGGGTTTTGTTTGGGAAATTTGCATTTCTACGACCAATATGTCGATATCACCCCCGACTTGTTATAATAAGTCGGACAGCTTTACCACCACTTTTATTTGAGTAATTTACACCGTTAGTCTCCCTAGCTTAGGGTTTATCGCAAATACAGTTCTATGAACTGCGAAATTAAACCAAACGTCTCTAGGGTCTCGGTTTTTCTTTGTTAGGGAATTAATTATAAAACCCCTAACGCTCGTTAAAAATCTTGTTAGCTGCAACAATGTTTTGAAAACCGGGTCTCTAATCGACCCGGTCGAGTCACCGGGTCACCGGTTTGACCGCCGGGTCAACCCGGTTTTCAAAAATAAAAATAAAAATAATAATATTTCAATAATACAAAATATTATATATATAATTTATGAATATACCTTATATTTAGCCTAAAAACGATTTACTACCAAATAGAACATGTAACAAACAAAATTGCGTCGCAAATATATATAAAAAACTTACTTTATTTATAAAAAAACATGAAAAAAACAAAACCCGGCCGGGTCAAACCGGGTCTCGAGAACCGGGTTGACCCGGGTCACCTTAAACCCGGCTGGTCAAATCGGGTTTTGAAAATATGAAACCCGGTTTAATTTGACCCGTTTTTTTCGACCGGAACCGGTTCAACCGGTTGACCCGGCCGGGTCGAACCGGGTTTCAAAACATTGAGCTGCAAGGGTCTTTTTGTTTTTTTCGATATTTCTTGTCTAAACACTAAATACAAATAGTCTTTGACATTTTCATACAATCTACTCTCAAGTTCAAAAAATTAGCCATTGAAATGTTTTTTCTTACCGTTTTTACGAACTCGTTTTAAAATAGTCTCATATAAATACAAAGGATTTTTTAAAAGTTAAGGAAGGCTTTACTGTTATGTGTCATCTTTTAAATGGATAGCCAGTGATTATGGGGCATGATATGGAGACCACTTAATGATTCCTGACCATTTAAATCTTCACACACAAGCGGTAAAGTTAGAAAAACCCAAATACAAAACAATTTGGCACATCATACCACAGAAATTCAATTCAATTCAATTCACCACCACCATCAAGGAAAATAAATAGGAAGTAATGGATTGTTCAATACCCCATATCATCGAGGAAACTAAAACCGAAGTAATGAAACAAGTTGAAGAAGATAAGCGTCATCAGTAATCGATTATCGGAACAACTTTGATATTCGAAAATCAAGCAAAGCTAAAACCGATATGATTGAAGCATATATGAAATGCAAAGATGTTGCAGTTGCACATGCTTTTACCCACATCGTCATTCTTTTTATCATATTCCCTTGAATCTATTATCAAGTTCCATCATGCACGTAACGAGCAAAGTCTAGAGCCATCATAAACATTAAGGCAAGTTAGTTATTATGCATAAGTGCATAACATATACTAGTATACTGTAATTGATTCTAAACAACTCTCTAGTACTTGAAAATTATATTACTGATGTAATTATAATTTTACCTGACCTCCCATTTAGCACCGATGCAAAATATTAAAAAATTGTGATTATGATATATAATACTCCTTATTCATTTTCCAAATTTAATTTTCAGCTTAATTTTATTCATCATCTTGTCAGCATTGCTTGTAATTTGAACAGTTGGTCATTGGGTTTTCTTCAAATTTCAGTGTGTTTTTTTTGGTTTACATATTACAATCTTTTTGGCACAACGTACTTGTTCTACTGTATTTTTTTATTTTGTTTCAGCCACTCAACATAGATCATTTTAAAGTCCTTGCTCCTGCTGCTGTTTGTAATGCTATTTGGTGTTGGAATGTGGTAGTTGAATTAGCCGTGTATGACTAGGAGTGTGTGAGCCTATTGGGGGCACACACGATAAAACATTTAGAGCGCGTTTGTTACTTCACGGAAAAGTTCGAATGTAAACCGGTTGGACAATAAATGATCAAGACAAGAACCTTTTGTGTCCTAGCTTGTTTGGCCGGCCATAATGAAGGTTCTAGAGAGGGGCTTGATTCAATGAACCTAAGTGATAAGGGAAGGAAGCAAGAGATAAGGGTTAAAGGACTTGTGATAAGGATTAAACTCATGTGTTTAATCTTTATCACACTTAGGGTTGAGAAGCTATATATAGACCTCACCCCTAACACCTTTTACAGAAAATACACAGCAAACACACACTAAATCTCTGCCTTTTCTTCTCCTCTTCAAAACAGCCGAATCAAAAACCCTAATCCTAAACAGTCTTGAATTTCGGTTGATACTAAAACTAGTAGGGCATGTGAGGACAATGAAAATCCATAAGAGACAAAGTTGATCAGTTTTTGAAATGAAAGACATCTTTAATATGGATGAAACAGTTTGTTTTTTTATTATTTTATTTTATATTTTGTAACTTTAGTGATGTAGTTATTACATGTTTTGATCTTATACAGGTTTGTTTTTATAGACTTCACGGATCATTCTCCTTGCAAACAATGCAGGCTTGAAGGGAAAAAAAAAGACAAGGAAAGAATAATGTTGCTTTTTGCTATAATGAGGACGGTTCAGGAAAACCTTCTTAAGGTTTATTGGGAAATTTGCTTAAAACCAAGGTGCTTCATGAATGTAAACTTTGACAGTCTGAACTGTTGTTTACCGTGCTAACAAACGAGCTTTGGATGACTGGTGTGTTATTTGAGAATATGTTCGCCACTTGATTAAAAAAATGGTTGGAAGAAAAATTCTCTTGATTGGGATAATTACCTTGGCTCATCCAAAAATTTTGATGGATTCGAATTTTGAATTATTTTTTTTGCCACCAAAAAACCAACTTCAAAATTCAAACATTGTGAGCGGGGATCATTACGAGCTTTACGATGCATTAACTGTCGATTGTATAGAAGTCTTTTGGAGGCGTTAGATTAGGGGTTCCAAAATCGCAAACAATAATTGTCATTAGATGCAATGAATCTTGCCCAATTTCAGCATGGGTTATGGATGTTTGTTGCAAATACAATTGCGAACTGCTTTCGTCATTTGTAAAACTTCGATCAACTGATAACATGACTTTTGAGAACTCAGAAGAAGGATGGTGAAAGCAATCAAGATACTCAGAATTTGATCAAAGAGTTTGTTTTTATCGCAATGCAATGGATGTCGAAGATGTTCTGCTCACCCAGAAGAAAATGTAGTTGACAGTTGTTGACTGATGTAAGAAATATTGAAAGCGTTATTGGAATTAATAAAGATGAATCGATGAGAGTGATGAAAGTTCTACTAATGGAACCCCCCTACGCGAAACGATAAGCTATTAAAGCGGCAATACATTGAACAATTTCTTGTTAGCTTTGAGAAAAACAACACCAGAAGTTCTTACCATGCTAAGGGAAAATTAGAGACTGAGATTCAAGGGAAATATTGATTTCAACAAAAAACAAACAGACAATTGAGTCATTTTTCAAGCAAACTTTCATTAAATCAATTCAATGTATTATGCTATATATAGGAATTATTAATTTATATTTTATATGGGGTCTAAAGAAATTATCAAAATAACTAGCTAATATATGCATGTCATTGGTATCTAATAAAAGTTTTGGGTGGGCCTTGGCATACCCTATGTTTCACTTGCCTCCGTCCCTGATCATAAACATTAAGGCAAGTTAGTTATTATGCATAAGTGCATAACATATATACTGTAATTGATTCTAAACAACTCTCTAGTACTTGAAAATTATATTACTGATGTAATTATAATTTTACCTGACCTCCCATTTAGTACCGATGCAAAATATTATAAAATTGTGATTATGATATATAATACTCCTTATTCATTTTCCAAATTTAATTTTCAGCTTAATTTTATTCATCATCTTGTCAGCATTGCTTGTAATTTGAACAGTTGGTCATTGGGTTTTCTTCAAATTTCAGTTTGTTTCTTTTGGTTTACATATTACAATCTTTTTGGCACAACGTACTTGTTCTACTGTATTTTTTATTTTGTTTCAGCCACTCAACATAGATCATTTTAAAGTCCTTGCTCCTGCTGCAGTTTGTAATGCTATTTGACACGTCTTTTTCTAATGTTTCACTTATTGCTCTCTATTGGTCTTCCGCACAATCAGTTACAAGTATAAAACGCAACAGTATAACTCAGTAACACGTTTTGCTAAGTCAACTATAAGTAGACTTTTGTTGATATGAACAGCTTTGGAACCGTTGATTACAGCTGCGGGTTCTCAGTTTTTTGGTTAAAAACGATTCCCCTTCCAGCGTTAAAGATTCCCCTGTCTAGTATGGAGTCTATTGATCCACAAGTTGTTATAGGTATATCTGTTGTGATTTGATAAACTGTTAACCATTAACACTACGAGTACGCAGCGGATATGGATATAGTTTGGTTCATATGATTAAACACACAATAAATAAACAAAAGGAAACATAGGAAACTAACCCTTGAAGTCAACAGCAAATGAATGAAAAACGAGATCTAGAAAATGCTTCCGAAACTAGTGGATAAATTTCCACCTCTATGGAATGCTCACACAAACACGTCCAACGAATCCACCCAGATGCTAGTCCAACTTCACGTGTATCCCAAACAACACCTGTAACACAAATACCTCTGAATAAAGTACCAAATCAAAACCCTTGAAGCTGTACCGAAAATCAGATGGGAAAACTAGGGTTTCCACCAAATTCGGTTCAACCGAAAATGCCCAATATGAACCGAAATTCACTAAGAACAAACCCTAGATGTTTCTAGCTGTTGTCACACCTTGACAACCTGTAAACCAACGTATAAAACCTCCTGGAACAGATCTTGGATCGTATCACACTTGAATAACCCTTAAAGAGTTAACCGAAAATGTTCAGGTGGTTTTAGAGTGAACCGAAAAATCACAGAACCTTGATTAGGATTTTGATTTCGGCTGTTTTGTGTTAAGGAGAGAGGATGGCAGCTTTTTGAGAGTGTGTATGATGTGTGGGACGAATTTATGAGCTAGGGATGAGGGGTTTATATACCCTCCAAACCCTACTCATGATAAGGCTAGGAATAAGACTCCAAACCTTATCACAACACATCTTCTCTCCTTATCACCAACATTCAATGCATCTAAACCATCTCTAGAGTCATCCAAGGCCGGCTCCAGCAATTAGGACAACCACATGATTCTTGTCTAGTCGTTTTATGTCTAAATGGTTTACTTAGAAACTTCTGTGAAGCTTTAAACGCATTCTAAGTGTTTAACGTGTGTGCCCCCAATAGGCTCACACATTTCTAGTTGTATCGAGCTAATCTAACTACCATATTCTAACAGCTTCCACTTAGGAGTTGGAGTAGCAAACAACCCATATACTAACGACAGAAACGTCTAGCGACACTCACATTCGTTTTTAAAACTTGAAATGTCTGATATCAAGTTTCATAAACATTCTCAGTAGCATGGTTATGTATCTCTTGCTATAATCATCCCTTTGTTCAAATACCGTTAAACCATGGATATAGATCCTAACTCATTCCATATAGTTTAACCATTTAGATTCTCGTTATATAACTTAATACAGATATACCAAATGCAATCAAGAATCATCTTGCATTACCCTTTGGGTTTGGCCAAACAATTATCTGATTAATTCTGGAGAGGGGCTAATGGTATCATACTACACATCAAATGGAGGAACAAATTCTTTGTTGAATACAAGTGTTGTGAATGCTGCTTCACATCACTTCCAATAATAGTCTTTATAACTACCATTTTCAGGACATCGTTTGACTTAGAATTAAAAAGTGATATCCACACATACCAGAACCTGTTTGTATTCTCAAGTCTAAAGATGACTTAACTAACCATTTTCGAAATTTTACTTATGACAACAGACCCATAAAGTAATTTTTGAAGGTTGGGGTGTCCAATATGCATCCCTTATGAATAACATATGAGTTTGGCGGGAACCGTCCATATATTCAAAGAATATAGCCAACACTCACATTTGCCTTATGTAACAATATTCTCATATTGTTAACCGACAATGGACATATTTTAAAATGATAAATCATTCAAGAATTAAATATGCAAATATATGATAAACAATTATTATATGAATAAAAACAAATACCTCGTATCTTTATTCATCAGAAAATAAAATTGTCTTACAATCCCAATTATCCAAATAACTAATAAACACACATATTTTTATACATACTTTTATGCACATATTTTATACACATTTTTATACACGTTTTTATAAACACATTTTTATACATGTTTTATACACATATTTTTATACACACATTTTATATGTGTAAAATGTGTGCATAAAATCGTGTACACAAATGTGTATAAAAACGTGAGTATAAAAACGTGTGTATAAAATAGTCCACGTACCAAAACGGAACAAGAAAAAAGTTTACATACTAAAACGGAACATTAGAAAAATTATTAAACATGTCACGTAGGCTTTTTTCCGGTTTTATAACTTTTTTCCCGGTTGCCAGTCAAGGTTGGTGCAAATTAACACAAAACTTGAAAGTTCGTTACATTAAGTGGAACAAAAAAAAGTTCGCGTACCAAAACGGAACATTTAAGAAAGTACGTTGCTATTGTACGGCTAAAACCCTATAAAGTAAAAACGTTTATAAGTATACTTTAGTAAAACTAGCGTAACTTTCTCGTTTTTAGTCCGTTTCTTTCGTTTCTTACGTCCACGCCTTCGTATTAAGACGAGTTATCAAAATATAACATTTTCAAAATTTGAGTTTTTCTGATGAATAGTGATTTTACTGTTCATAACAGTTATATATTTATTTTTATAGATTTAGTTATCGTAAATATCGTAAATGTCGTAACTTATTCGTTTTAACTCCGTTTTTAGCGATTCTTTCGAGTACGTTCTCGTATTTAAAAGTTTTATCATATTAATGATGTTTTAAAAATATAAGTTTCTGTGGTGAATAGTAATTTTTATAAAAATAGTTTTATAAAAGTATATATTTAACGTAAACTTGAAATCGTCGTATCTTTTTCGTTATAAATCGGTTTTTCGAGTTTCTTATCATTTTGGAATCGTCATGAGGTGTATTATCTTTATAAAATGTAAAACCTACTGTCTAAAACACGAACTAAAACAGCCCACAAATGTCTTTAATCTCACATGAAATCATAAACTTTCCTTAATTAACTTTTAATCACTAGTTTATACTTAAACATTTTCCACTTAAACCAACATGTTAACATACTTATAATCTCATTATTCCATGATATTACCAATCACATATCATATGAAAAAGTGTACAAAATCATAATCACAAGTAAGTTATCCATTTAACATGTTTAAAACCCTAAATGGTGATTTAGTTATATAGAACATGTAAACACATAAAAATGATAAAAGTAAAGACATAAAGGTTTATAGATAACCTTATAGTGATGTATGATGATGAGAAATATGTTCTAAACCCTTGTTTAGATTATAAACCAAAGCTTGCACAATCAAAGAAACCCTAAACCCTAATCTTGCTTCATGCTTGATTAACCCTTGTAAACCTTAAACCAACCCTTCTAAACACCTAAGGACATCTTAGATATGTTGTAGGAATGTATGTAAATGTGTTAAATAAATTTTGTATGGATTTGTATGTTGTTCTTGGTGTTGCCGTGAGCTAAAGGAGGAGGAGGGAGGAAGAGTTTTTGTGTTTTACACCTTGAAAGTGAGAAGTGTGTGTGTAATATGCTAGCTAAAGCCTTATATATCCTAAAGACTAGTCAAGAACACTTAGAGTAAAACATGGAAGTCTTTAGTCTTTGTCTCCAAAAGAAAGGATCATCCCATGGTTTTAAGGAATTGTGTTTATTGGTTCCCTAAAGAAGATGTTATCCCATGAAATCAAGGTAGATGTTTAGCTAGTTCTTTATTTGCCAAATGAAAATGAAAGTATATATTGATAATGTATAAGTTGTAGTTTTATTAAAACATAATGCATAACTTTGTAAAGTGTATGTATTTGTCTATTTGTTTCGTGTAAGGTTCGGCTCAAGTGATGAATGTAGGTAAAGTTTTATAAAACTTTAAGCATTAGATATAAACATAGGTATTTGTTGAAGCGTAGAAAAGTTTTGGTGATTCCGGGAATACCTAAACGTAATTTATCGCGAAACGTAACGTTTTACGCAACCAATAAAAATAAAATATAAAAAGTTTATTATTACTTTCGTAAAAATAATATAATGCTCGCTTGACGAAACTTTTATTCGTTTGGTGTCCGTTTACGTTGATTGTTAATTTATAGCTTACGCGATTTAACTTAACTAATAAAATTAAAAGTAAACACGTACGAGAAAGAAAAAAAATAATTAGTGAAATATATGACGTCGTAAATGACCTGAAAATACGGAATGTTACAGTCTCCTCCGGTTAGAAGAGCCTTGTCCTCAAGGCTCAGGTTGCAACACCTGAAGGAGGTACGGTTTCAGAGAAGAGATGCGGATATTTCTTCCGGAATTGGTCTTCATGTTCCCAGGTATACTCAGCTCCTTGCCGAGAGTTCCAACGAACTTTGACCAATGGGATTCTTCTTCGCTTTAGCTTCTTCACATCCCGCTCTACGATCTCAATAGGCTCTTCAACAAATCGCAGATTTTCATCAATCTCGATCTCATCCAAAGGTACTTGAACATCTGGCTCAGCCAAGCATTTCTTGAGGTTCGACACATGAAACGTGTCGTGGACACAGCTTAGCTCCTGGGGTAACTTCAGCCGATAAGCCACCGGTCCAACACGCTCCACGATTTCAAATGGTCCCACATATCGTGGTGCTAGCTTCCCTTTCTTACCAAATCGTACCACTCCCTTCCATGGAGATACCTTAAGTAACACTCGGTCTCCAACTTGGAATTCAAGAGGTTTACGCCTCTTATCAGCATAGCTTTTCTGGCGACTCCTAGCCGTCTTCCTGGATCTTTGCCATGTAACTGTAATGTGCTTCCAACTCTTGTTTATCAATTTCTTCATCCGTGTCTGCTAGCCAGTCAGATTGCTATGCTTAAGTTATATACCCTTCTCAGCTTGTATTACACAAGAGCAGAGCAACATCCTTTTCCTTAAGAAACGTGGAGTCTTAAAAAAACCCTTTTTGGCTTTCTGCATTCCTTAGCATAATGACCAAAATCCTTGCAGTTAAAACACTGTATCCCAGACTGTTGCACTACTTGACCACCTACAGTTTCTCTAGCTCCAACAACATTTACTGCCCTCTAATTCCCAAACTGTCCAGTCTAATTATCATTCTTGTACCTTAGAGTAGTATCCACATTCTTGTTTCTGGTGTTTGAGGAAGTTCTGAGGTTGTTGTTGGTAGGTTTGTAGATTTTCTTGAAGTACTTTGCAATGAGAGCCAAATTTTTCTGCATGTCTTTATCCCTCTGAGCTTGTTCATGATCACTGTCTTCTCTAAAAGCTGACTCAGATGGTGGTGTGATTGATTTGGCTATCTCTTTGCCTTTGGATCTTGTAGTTGCATGAGATCTGGTTGGAAGTGAAGCTTTTGATGTTGGTGCATATGATTTGTGAGACTTTGATGATTGGTAATACGTGTCTTGAAGTGTTTGAGCAGTAGCAACAAGTGCTAATGGGTTAGCATTCTTGGCCATTCTTTCAGTACGGATTTCATTAACTTTCTTTTGGTATTGTTTCAGAATGTCAAAAAGTTTGTGATATGAAACTTCATCCAACTTGTGTTGTTGTTTGACAATTGTTACAAATCTTGACCATTCTGATTGAAGTTGTTGAAGAAATTGAACATTGACTTGCATCGTAGCAACTGTCAAATTGTTTCTGATCATTTCATTCATCATCTTGTAGAATCTTGTGTAGTAAGACTCAATTGTTTCTCCATCGTGAGAGGTGAATTGACCAAACTCCCAAAATAAGTTTGTCTTGACATCTTGAATATTGAGTGATCACCTGTAGTACGCCTTTTATGGCTCCTACATTTCTTGAGCTGTCTGACATGCATCAACATTGAAGTATATATCATCTCCCAATATTCCATCAATATCAAAGAAAAATAGCTTCTTTTATCTTATTCAAATAAACCTCAGTTCTCAAAATGGAGACAATTCTAAAACTCATCCACGACATGTTGTTTGTTCAGAACAGCTGGAGAATCCTCTATGCATGGAACAACTGGTGAGTAGTGTGACAAACCGTTGGAGTGTAAGGGACCTTGATAATGCACTTTCGTAAGCATCACGCATTTTGGGGTCTGTATAAATGTATCGTGTATAAACCCGTGAATCGCCGATTGATTCGATGAAGATCGTAGGGGGCCTGGGATTGCAAGGGGGGGTAAATCGAGGGTTGTGAGGGGGGGGGGAGATGAGCGGAACGCGCTGGCCCGGGGGGGTTGAAACCCAAGGGGTGCGGATAGGCGGGGTGGGGGTACCGCGGGGGGGGTGGCGTCTGGTCGGGGGGAGGTTATCGTTCTACCCGCTACATACAGGCTTTGGCCAGGCATGCTGTCCAATTTTGTGAAAGAGTATTTATAAATGGTTTTATATATTGATTTATTGAAGATCCAAGTGAACTATACGGGATACTTGAAATTCTGTACGTAATATGTATAAAGTTACATAATATGAGTCGTTGTGTTATTATAGAAACGATTTGAAGAATTAAAATCGAAGTAAACACAAAAATATCTGAACTTACGACTGTAAGATCATCAATAATATTTTTGATATGATCTTTGACTCTTTTGAATTTTTATGACACTATACGACTATACGTAGTACATGACATAAAAAGAAAAGCACCAGAAACAGGTAACGAGACACACTTGGGTTTCTCTCATGTTATTACACGTCTCTCCAAAGTACCAAATGAATCCGAAGCAAACACATGATATAGTATGTCTTTTTAGTGCCGAGCTGTGGATTCAGGTGTGCTTACAGAACACCACTCCAATGCTGTGCAACAGACGCGGCATCTCGTGATGACTGATAAATTAGGACAGCGACGATATATGGAGAACGTAATATCATTCATTACATGAGCTTTCTGACCATATGGATGTGGTATTGACATTTAACAGTTTCTGTTGGCAAGTGATTCATTAGAAACAAAGACTACTCATAAACTTACAATACCATGACGAGTAAATTAGTCTCTATTCTTTCTCTATCTATGTCTATTGACTATGTTATAATTTAGCGGAGCTAGTAAGGCAGAGCTTGAACATAGCATATGTGGTGGATGAGTAACCAGACTGGTGACAGGACAGATTCGACACACATCTACCTCAGATCTTAGATGACAAAGATAGATATGCATATCTACTCGCTCTATATGATGTGTAATGCGATATATCGTATCATTTTAATGTCGCGAGTTTCAAATGAGAGGAGACTGAGAGAGACAGGCATGCACGCGGAGATGGACGCTTTTCAGCGCTAATGGTGGGCAAGGGTATATGGGGCTCAACTTTGCAGTGGTCTAGTGAACAAGGCTCTAGGGGAGGCTACGAAGGAGTTGGGTCTGTACGGCGACGAAATTCGCTAATAGCGGCACACGCAACTTCCATGTTGTGGTCTACTAGCACTCAAGTTAAGTAACAAAGAAGCTATATATCCACTTTGAAGCAGGGAGTGAGGAGACTAGTATCGGATCACATTCATAAGCTCTCAAATAGTTGACAAGAACATTCTTGATGCTTTGGATGCGTATTGCGCATGTTGGAAGGTAATTTCTCGAGCTTTTGGTCATGATGTGCAAACCCTCTTTATAGTGAGTGTCTAAGGCGTAGACAATCTAGACATCTAGTACGGCTTCTGAGATGAGGACTATATGGATCTAGACAGATATACTCTTGCTCTATTTATGTGACATTGATATGGACTGTTACTTTTAGGCAGACTATTATCATAGAGAATTAGATAAACACAAAAATAAACACAACACTTCTGTAGATCATTGTACACACATACAATTGACACACAGAGATAGAGCGCGATGCATTGGGCATCGTGCACAGAATTTAGAGGGGTGGCGTCACATAGGATTGATGAGTTATATTTTATGAATTTTAAGACGTAGGTGTAGCTCTAAGCTCTTGATCATTATGTAGAAAGGATTTAGTGGTGGATTTATCACTAGTAGTTGGTAGTGGATAGACAGAGGTGCGGGAAAAATAGGGGAGTAGGTAGGAGTAGGTTGTGAGCAACTACAGAAATAGAAAAATAACAAATAAGCTTCGAAAAATAAGCAACCAAAATAAGCTTGAAATAAGCTCGAATTTTATCAAAATAAGCTCAGAAATTGTGAACAAGGAAAAACAAAGTAACAAGTTGTGTAGCAAGATAACATGTAGACCAAATATTTCAAGGTGCAATCAAGTGAAACAAATAAGCCCCTAAATGATTGAACCATGAGCTTATAATCCAAAATAAGCCACGAAAATTTAAGCTTATAACTACAAATGAAACACAAGAAGGTGTAGATCGAGTAGAGCAAGAAGTAGAGAAGCAAAACGCAAACCAATAAGCAAAAAAAATCCAGACGTGAGCTTATTGATGAAATAAGCCACGAAATGAGATTTTTGAGCTTATTAAAACCACAAAACAACCACAATCTACCCGAGGCTCTTGATACCAAATTTCGGGTTTTAATAAATCACTTTACTTCATAATTAGAACAAGAAATTAAGAGAGGAGATGAGAAGAAATGTAGAGAGAGAAAGTAGAGAGAGAGTGAGAGAAAATGAGAAGATTACTTGCACAAATGAAAAATAAAAATGACCAACTCAACTCACCTACCTTGGTGAGGTGTATATGTATCAAACTAAAAGGCTTGCATGCCTTTAGTATTTCTACGGGCCGGGCTCGGGATTACTTGGGCTTTCGCCCGATACACGTGACCGGTTAGCTTACATTTAAGAGCCCATTTATTCATCTAGCCTATTACAACGTATATTATTAATACCGAGACTTATATAGATTAATGACGAACTTCCATTGTTCGCTCATATTTGAGCTAACAAACAGATAAGCATATGTATATGAACAGATTTTTCTTTTAATTTTTTGGGTATTGGGTACAATTGTAGGTAGTTGTTGAAGCGTAGAAAAGTTTTGATGCTTCCGGGTATGCCTAAATGTATTTAATTACGAAACGTAAACGTTTTACGTAACCAATAAAAAAATAAAATATAAAAAATTGATTATTACTTTCGTAAAAATAATATATTGCTTGCTTGACGTAAACTTTAATTCGTTTGGTGTCCGTTTACGCTAATTGTTATTTGTTGATATTAGCGCCGATTTAACTTTAACTATTAAAATTAAAAGTAAACGCGTACGAGAAAAAAATAATTAGTGAAATATATGACTTCGTAAATGACCTGAAAATACGAAATGTTTTTTTAACCGTCTCCTCCGGTTAGAAGAGCCTTGTCCTCAAGGCTCAAGTTGCGGCACTTGAGGAAGGTACGGGTTCAAAGAAAAGATGCGGATATTTCTTCCGGAATTGGTCTTCTCGTTCCCAGGTATACTCAGCTCATTGCCGAGAGTTCCAACGAACTTTGACTAATGGAATTCTTCTTCGCTTGAGCTTTTTCACATCCTGCTCAACGATCTCAATAGGCTCTTCGACAAAATGAAGATTTTCATCAATCTCGATCTCTTCCAAAGGCACTTGAACATCTGGCTCAGCCAAACACTTTTTGAGGTTTGACACATGAAACGTGTTGTGGACATAACTCAGTTTCTGGGGTAACTTCAGCCGATAAGCTACCTTTCCAACACGCTCTACTATTTCAAACGGTCCCACATATCGTGGTGCCAACTTTCCTTTCTTACCAAATCGTACCACTCCCTTCCATGGAGATACCTTAAGTAACACTCGGTCTCCAACTTTGAATTCAAGAGGCTTACGCCTCTTATCAGCATAGCTTTTCTGGCGACTCCTTGCCGTTTTCAATCTTTCTTTAATCTGAATAATCTTTTATGTCGTTTCTTGCATAATTTCTGGCCCAGATTAAGATTTTTAAATAAATTTAAGGCGACTTTCTCCAACTTCAGTCCATATCACGGGGGATCTACATTTTCGCCCGTACAGAGCCTCGAATGGTGCGCACTTAATGCTCGTGTGGTAACTGTTATTATAAGAAAACTCAACCAACGGGAGATGAGTATCCCAACTGCCACCAAAATCCATAACACAAGCTTCCAGCATAACTTCCTGTATCTGAATAGTAAGCTCAACACATTCTGACATCGGTCTCAGGGTGGTGAAGCCGTACTCAATGTAGTTTTTGTAACCCAACGCCTACAGAAGATCTTGCCATAGTTGAAACGAATCGACATCCTGTCTGAAATTGATTAGACACCGCACACCATGTCTTGCTACGATCTCGTTGATATAAATTCTTGTCAGCTTCTCCGTTTTGTAATCCTCACGAATAGGTAAGAAGTGAGCCGACTTGGTCAATCTATCCACAATGACTCAAATCGCATCATACCCACTGCTGCTTCAAGGAAACTTTGTGACTAAGTCCATTGTTATCTTCTCCCATTTCTACTCAGGGATTTCTGGTTGCTGAAGTAATCCTGAGGGTTTCTGATGTTCGGCTTTAATCTTAGAGCACGTAAGACACCTGCTAACGTACTCAGCAACGTCTCTCTTCATACCAAACCACCAATACAAGTCTCTTAGATCATAATACATCTTATCCGCACCCGGATGTATTGAATATCTAGAAGTATGAGCTTCATCCATGATCAATTTCCTTACACCACCAACTGATGAAATCCAGATACGATCAAAGAAGTAAATTCCACCATCATCTCGTCGCTCAAAGTGTGTTTCTAATCCTCTTAGCCATTCAGCTGGGGCTTTGAGATCTTTGGAAGCTTCGCCCTGTGTTTCCAAAATCTTAGTCTTAAGTCCATAATGAATAGTAATACTCATAGCACGTACTTGCCTTGGCTTGAGCCTTTCTTTTTTACTCAAGGATAAAAAGGGTTAAAAGTGTAAAATATTTAATTTGGTTAGTAGGGATATTTTAAACATTTAACCATTATTATTTAAACATCTCATTTAAGAATTTTTGAACACCCATTAAGTTTTAATATCCCTCATTTAATATTCAATGTCTTCTTTTTGTAATTACAAAATGCGGTTTATGGTGCTTCTAATAAACTTAAAAAATACGGCAAAAAAGATGTTCACTTTTATTATTTTGACTTTAGCTGTGGTGGTGTTGTGAGTTTTTGTTGCGTGTCATTAAATTTTTTAATGTTTTAAATATTTTAATCAGTTATGTTAAAATTTGTCATAAACTTAGATTGCGAACGAAAAAAATATTAAGTGTGTCAAAAAAAATTGTCAAAAAACATAGTGTGTCAGCAAGACTTATTTTTTCACAAAAATAAGTGTGTCAAAAAGACTTAGGAAATTAAGTGCGTCAAAAAACTTATGAAATTAAGTGTGTCAAAAAATTAAGCGTGTCAAAAAACTTATGAAATTAAGTGTGTCAAAAGACTTATGAAATTAAATGTGTCAAAAAATTAAGTGTGTCAAAAAACTTATGAAATTAAATGTGTCAAAAAACTTACGAAATTAAGTGTGTCAAAAGACTTATAAAATTAAGTGTCAAAAGACTTTTGAAATTAAGTGTGTCAAAAAATTAAGTGTGTCAAAAGACTTATTTTTTCACAAAAATATGTTATAGAATTTGTGTGTCACTACAATGGTATCAAAACAAATTTGTGTGTCGTCGTATATGTGTCAAGAAAAGATGTGTGCCAAACATGTGTCATTAGTACTAAACTTTTTTTATGTGCCGCTAAAAATGTACTACAATTCTCGTGTGTCATTATAAACAGATATAGAAAAATGGCTCATGTTATTTGTACCCCCCTGAAAAGCCGTTTGTACCCCCCCTGTTTTCCTCTTTTTTATTTTTTTTATTTTTTTTATTTTTATAATTTTATATATGTTATAAAACTGTGACACGGAAAAAACGGAACGAAAAATATAAAGTTTAACATGTCAAAAGTATGAAATTGTCAAAATTTACGGAACAGAAACTGATAAAAAACTGCGTTGCACTGTAAAAAAATGGGTATAAAAGAAATCAAAAGTACTTTTTGTACTTTTTGTGGGCCAGGGGGGGTACCAATAGTAGTACCCATAGAAATTTAGTACTCCATATTACTAAAAAATAAACTATTAGCGTGTCACAAGGAATAAGCGTTTAAAAATTAATTAATACAAAACCATTAATTCTAAATGTTGTGTAATAATGTAGTATCATAAATGTAATAAAGTATAATTAATTTTGAGCAGTGCTACATCCACAAAGGATTTACAAAATAAAATCCACAAAGTGACTTGGCAAGTGTGTTGGTCAACACATTGCATATAAAATTCTCTTTCTTCTTGCTTACCCTCCACATTTTGTTGCCAAATAATCGTGTGGATATTATTTTGTAAAGTTTTGGTGGATGTAGCATTATTCATTAATTTTATGACAATTCTAATGAGGAGAAACGTTTGAATTTAGTCAAAATAACCATTTGATTTACCACATTTACCCTTTATTAATGTGTAATTATGATATTAGCACTTAAATATTTACTAAAATACCATTATTTATCTCCTCCATTGATTGATTTTTACTAGTTACATCCAATGATCAAAAATTCTTCTTATCCTTTTTACATTCATTCACATTCTACAATAACCAATAACCAATCCTTATATAGGCTCCGGTTCTGTTGAGAAGATTTTTATTTTGAACCGAATTTGAGAATCTATTTTTTGACAAATTGGTTTGATAATATTTTATTTGATTCACAAGTAAACATCATTAAATAGTGAATCAAAGCTATAAATCACAAATTTAATTCACAAATCATTGCTAAAATCGAGTTATGGTAATGATTCCTTAAATTTTGTATAAAGAATACCCCCAGTAATAAAAATATTAATTTATATTGGCAAAAACGAGAGATATTTTAACATTGATTCGATTTTTTTACCACAGATTGATATAATCACATTAAAATAAGTTTACGCTTGAAAACTTGAATCCAAGTTAAAAACTATCAATTTTTGAAAACCTTCTCAATCTTTTTAAAATAAAAACCTTCTCAATTGATTCGGATTATATATATATATATATATATATATATATATATATATATATATATATATATATATAAAATATAAATAAATTATACACACACACCATTATTTATCTCCTCCATTGATTGATTTTTACTAGTTACATCCAATGATCAAAAATTCTTCTTATCCTTTTTACATTCATTCACATTCTACAATAACCAATCTCTATATAGGCTCTGGTTCCGTTGAGAATATTTTTATTTTGAAAAGATTGAGAAATCTACGTTTGAGCAAATTGTTTATATATTTTTATTTGATTAACAAGTAAACATCATTAAATAGTGAATCAAAGCTATAAATCACAAATTTAATTCACAAATCATAGCTAAAATCGAGATAATATGGTAAGATTCCCTTAATTGAATAGAATATTCAGTAATTTACTTATAATGCAAAAACTAGAGGATTTTTAACAATGATTCGAAGTTTTTACACATTTAGAAATAATAATCACATTAAAATGGATTTTTACCGCTAATAAAACTTGAATCAAATAAAATTTAATCATTTTTGAAAACATTCTCATCTTCTCAAATAAAAACCGTCTCAATTGATCGAATCTATATATATATATATATATATATATATATATATATATATATATATATATATATATATATACCATTATTTATCTCCTCCATTGATTGATTTTTACTAGTTACATCCAATGATCAAAAATTCTTCTTATCCTTTTTACATTCATTCACATTCTACAATAACCAATCCCTATATAGGCTCTGGTTCCGTTGAGAATATTTTTATTTTGAAAAGATTGAGAAATCTACGTTTGAGCAAATTGTTTATATATTTTTATTGCTTCACAAGTAGACATCATTAATAGTGAATCAAAGCTATAAATCACACATTTAATTCACAAATCATTGCCAAAAATCGATTATGTGTAATAGATTCCTTAAATTTTAAGAAGACTCCAGTACTTTTACTTATATTGCAAAAACGAAGATTTTTAAATTGAATTCGATTTTTTACACATTTTGAATAATAACACATTAAAATGATTTTACGTTTGAAAACTTGAAAACAAAGTTAGAAAACTATCATATATGAAAACATTTCTCAGTCTTCTCAAATAAAAACCTTCAAATTGATCCGAATCTAAGTATATATATAAATATATAATATGCTATAAATATATATATATAATAAAAATATATAATATGGAAAATATGAGAAGGCCCTTACAATAAAAGGGTGGGAAGCCACCAGATTGTGACACGTGTCCCATTCCCACCCCCTTCTTTTTTTAACTAGCAAGGGCATTACCGTCATTCTACTCCCATGGTATATAAATTGTTTTTTTCAATTATTTTTCTTTTTACTCCTACACGTCTGTGTTTTTTCTTCACCGACCTTTTGATAACAAACATCTTCTCCACCTGATTTCTTAATGTGTTTCTTCCACCTCCTTCTACACCATGATTTCCACCGTTTTCCATCAGTCTCCACCGCGATCTCCACCGTATTCTCCACCATTCTACATCGTCATTTTTGAGATTTCGATCGAGGGTTCATCGTCAACAAATAACGAGTTCTCATCATCAACGAATAACGAGTGCTCGTCATCAACAATTACTTCATCATCAACTACTAATGATAGTAAGATCTTAATATCTTATTTTTTAAACATCTTTTTTGCTAATTTACTTTATCTTGACCACATTATTTTATATTAGGAGTTTAATTCAGAATCTATCATGTTTCTTTCTTAACTTGAAACAAAATCAAGAAAAAATTAGATTAAAACGTTTTAGGAAAGTTGCACACAAAGTGTTTGTTAAAATGTCTATGTGATATTTTATAACTGTGATGCAATGATTTTACACTATGATGCAGTGTTTCGTACTGTGAACTATTTTGTAATGTGATGTACTAGTTGTTTATACACCTTGTGATGAACGTGTTGCTAAACATGTGATGCATCGATATAGATTACATTTTGTTTTGTTGTTATTGTTCTAAATATGTTATATATAAAGTGTTTAGATCCGAAAAATAAAAAAATGTGTTTTTATTAGTTAAAACGGATTATATACGTAGTCGTAGGCGTGATGCAACTGTTATGAAATGCTCTTGTGCTTGTTAAGTGCTTAATCTCAAATATTAATCGACTATTGTTGTGTTATTACTCCATTCGGATTAGTTACTTGTTTTATTTTCACTTGACCAAATATATATAATTTTAAGGTTAGCTATTTGTTTTTATGTATTAGCGATGTATCTTGGAACATTGAAATTTGTACTTTAGCAACAAGACGTTTATTTTAAGGTCACTTAACCAACTAACTTTGCTTAATGCTCTCACTGGCCATTTATATATTCTATCCTCATAGCTCATAAATGAATATCATTAGTACCTTTTAAAGTTATAAGTTTGTGATGTTATTTGTGCTAAATAAATGAAAAATAATGAATTTGTATTCGTCTCCCATTTATTAGTCTAGTAATATTTGACTATGCTTAGCTGCAATTACCTTTCTTTAGCTAATTACAAGGGTGTTTGGACTTTTTTTTTTGTACCTGACCACATAGTTTTCCTTGCTAAGATGGCCAAAAGACGATAATAAAAACAACAAAAGATTTGAATTTTTTGCACAATGACCTATGTAACAGGCCTGTAAAGAAAATAATTTCTTCTAGTTAAATAACTTTGTTAAACAATTGTAGAAAGGGGTTACCTTTTTCGCCCCTAGTCACACTTTAAGAAAGGTTGTTAGACTGTGCCGTTTGATCTGAATTTAAATTTGTTGTTTTGACCCGTGTGTGTTTTGAATCTTTACCCGTGCCACCTTTACAAAAATCTCCCCATATATTGTTCATTTTCTTTTCAAATAGAGTCATAACTACTCCATACTCATGCCTACCTTATATTCTATAACTGTAATGCATTAATCCCGTACTGTGATGCACTGGTTTCGTACTGTGATGCACTGATTTCGTACTGTGATGCACTAGTTGTTCATACACATTGTGATGATCTTGTTACTAAAACTGTGACTCACTACTATAGATATGTGATATTAAATATGTGTCCTATTTTTAGTTGACCTAATTTGATGCAGTGTTCAAATTCATTGATGCAATAAGTTATGTTTATTTTTAGGTTAGTGCGTCGACTTGACATATGACTTTTAGATTTATTATATTCATTGTTATGTTTTTTATTCTAATTTTTAATTGATACAGTTTATTTAAAACATTTATCTTGTAGTTGTATAAGGTTCCATTAGTTTACGCATAATCTAGTTTTGTGTATCCTATGTGCTTGATATAACATGTGATGCAATTGATTTAAAACATTGATGCAGTAGTTGTATAATGCTCTATTAGGTAGTTCATATTTTAGTTTTTGTCTTTCCCATAGTGTTTCTTTAAGACTTGTAATAAGTAACGTCATATATTGATCCTATAACTTTTCTTTTCAACTGCTAGTATTATAACATACATCAAATTCACTTGCAGTTTGTGAAATTGGATTCGGGAAGTCAAATATCTCTTTAAAGGTTTGGTTTAAACAATAAAAACGAGTTCAAAGTTCAAAATGGCTAAACGTAGTGGTGACCGCAGAGGACACCGCCACGTCAGCGCCAACTCAGCTTTCTCTCTCCTAGACCACACAGTGACCAAACACCCGTAGTGGTGACCGCGCAGGCGACCGAACAAAAATTTCTTCATCGTGTATTTATCTGATAACTCGTAGCAATCATGTGCCGATCTTACGGATCCTCTTCGACGATGTATTCCTCCATAAAAGTCGGGAGATAATGCCTTTTCCTTTTTCTTTGCGACACTATTTATGTAATATGATGCAAGTGTACACAAATGCGTAATCTTTTAGACTCTTAGACCGTGCGCGAGTTCTACCTATAGCAATTTTTTCTTTAGCCATGCCAAGCGCTCGATTCCACATCTTCATTGCTGGATCATGCGCTTGCTTATAACTTATACACTTCACATCATTGACCCTGGCTGCGAAAAAGACTCATAAGCACAGTCCATTATGGAATATACCCCGACATTAAGATAATAACCCCATTTATAAAGTCCACGTCGTTACCACAATGGAATCTCAGTGCTTTTCCTACTTTAAGAATCATTTAAAACAGGGGATAGACTTTAAAACGATAACGTCATTGTCGCCCTGCAACACCAAAGAAAGGCGAGTAAAAATCCATAAAATCTGTGAGGCAACCGCTTCTAACAAAATGAATGGCTCTGACCCGGAATCACCCCTACTGAATTGAGCACGATATGCTTGTGGACATTGAGCCCACGACCATTTTTGTACAGTCTATACTGGCCTACAATACCATGAAACTCATTGTATGTTCTGCGGTGAAAAGCGTAGAGTTTTTCGACGTCAGTTTGCGTAGGCCTTCGCAAATACTCCTTGCAATATAACTCTATAACCCCGTTACAGAAATGCATTAAAAATCACGAGAAGTTTTTTCACCGATTTGTAAATATTCGTCTAGAGAATCTGGAACAGCAGCGTATGCTATTTGCTGATCGCGGAGGTACACATCACTTAGAGCAGACATGCCATCTTTTTCCAACAGCATCACACCCTTCTTGAAAATAAGGGCAGTTAGCAGACAAATCTCGAACATTGCGGGTGAACAGCGATTGGTTCATTCGGAATCATTTACGAAATAAAAGGCGTATTAAAATGGGTTTTAGCAAGTTAAGCTAGCACTAGACGGTCATTGAGCACCGTACCGATCTCTAGTCCATATCGCTTCGTTGGTATTATTGGATTGTATAGTAATGCTTAATAACCAAAGCAGCGTCTATTAAAAAACCAGAGAGTAAACTATTCACTTCCGTTTCATTATCCGTATCATCGAAAAATAAACACTCATAATTAATTTGAGACATAATGTTTGTAGTGTGTTTTTTGATAAAAAGTTTATATGTGGTGAAAATAGAAAAGAAGATGTGAGTTATAAAGAAAAATAAAAGGACACTTTTTTAATATGTAAACGGCTTCATTTACTCGGTCTTCTACACGACCCAAACAATTGCAAAGGTTGGGAGAGGGGGGGGGGGGGGGGCTAGTCTAGTTCGATCGAGGTAATGAGACGACCGATCTTAGTTGCTTCCACATGGAACGACCGACCGAAGGTCGACCTTACCATTACATTCAGTCTAATAGTGCAAGTCTAACCTTTTTTCACAAGTAAAGAACGCAACTTCAGACATTTATTTTCATTACATACAACCAATAAAAAATTGCATACACGACTTTCTTAAAATATTTGATATGAAATTTCATTACAAAAATAAACAACATTCGAAAACAATAATTGGTCTCCAAAAAAAGTTTCATTCAGACATTCATCAAACACTTGGAACGCAAAACTAAAATAAACAAATCTATGCACAACTACTCTCTAATTCAAGATACAATAAAATTTATTGGCTAACCTAATCCAATTCAATCAGAACAAAAATTAAATAGAAGTATAGCAAGTTAATAAAAATGAAACCTACAAAGATGATTTCAAAGGCGGTAAGAATGTTTCGGTGGATGATACAGTCGGATCTTTGTATGGTTTTCTGAATTCAACTTAATCTTTTAATTAAAATACCATACAGAAATTGGTGAAGAGTTTACGAATGGAAAATGGATTGAAAAATAGTGATATTGGTGAATGAGTTTTTCCATAAATTAATTGTAACAAATGAATCGACAATTGTTGCTAAGTTTTTTTGGAATGTGTAGAACTTTATTTCGTGTAATTAAATTTTTTTTTATGAATATTGTGGCGGTAATTGATATGGGGGGGGGGGGGGGGGGGGGGGGCAGCAATCAAGTAATCTTTTACCAAACAACTTGAGCACGAGCCACCGAGCTTGACCTCGATCGACGCCAAACTTATCAAGCTCAAGCCAAAAATTAGCTCGAAACCTATAACAAGCCAAGCTCAAGCTTTTGATAGCTCGACTCGAGCTCTTATCAAGCTTTTTCGAGCTTTAATATATAATAAATTCATATCCGAATTAAGTGGTAATTTTAGTATTACTTAATTATAAAACCTATTTCATAAATAAATGAATAATATGTATTCTAAAATCATCTTTAACCCTAATTAATCTAACGATTTATATTCTAGTGCTTTGTATTCTTCATACATAGTTTTTACTTTTGAGAACATTAGCCAAAACTAGCCAAAACTAATTAGTACTTTGGCTAATGTATGTTTTTGTTGAAATACTTTGTACGTTTGAATATTAATTACTAGTATTTTGGCTTATGTTTCATTCTAATGTTAGACTTTAGTACGAAAATGTTATTATTAGTTTTATTAATGTTTAATGGATCTACTTTGGTTTTCACTTATGACTTTTGTTTATTTTACTTTATGCATATGTTTATTGATGAGTTGAGCGTTTGGCTATTAAATACATTAATTTTATACACATTCAAGCTTTTCAAGCCAAGCTCAAGCTTTAATCAAATCATACTCAAGCCAAGCTCAAGCCTATATGGTTAAAGCTTGATGAGCTATCAAGCCAAGCTCAAGCCTACTATTTTCTTTTCAAGCCAAGCTCAAACTCTATCAAGCTCGAGCTCGACTTGACTCGATTACACCCCTAGCAGTGGCAATGGGGCCTATTTTAACAAATAAACTATGTTTTCATCTCTGGTCGTAAACGCGCTTCTTCAATCTTTCTTATTGCTTTAGAAATTATTCAGGACACCTTTTTGCATAACGTCCACACACGTCTTTTAGTATATGGATTATGTTTATTCAGAGTTGGTTGGTTTCTTTGTTTCTGTTTTGTTTTCGCCTCGGTTTAGAGTTTAGACTAGGTTTACTAGGTAAACACAAAAGCATCATTTTGCAACTCCAGAGATTTGTCTATGTTTAAGACTATGTAAAGCATGTTTGGGTCAAATATGAAATTTAAAGCTTGTTTTTGGTAAAACTTGAGTATATGCGCATCTTTTTTTAAACATAAGTCTCCACAATGCATAATTTCCGTTGTCTCATATTAATAGTTTACGTTTTTTTAATGTCTCAATTTAATTGTCTATTACGAAAAATAGATAGGAATGTCTGATCAAGTTTACTATATTACTCATGTTTGAAATTATTATGTACAAACTTTAAAAAAAACTTTAATTAATTAGCTAAAGGATAAAACTGTTATTGTATTAAAAAATAAAAAAATTAGTAATGAATGCAATTTTTTTAAATTATGTGTTTTAATGTCAGAGGTTAAGAATTTTGGGACGGAGGGAATAACGGTTTAAGCATGCTTTTTAGTATCACGGCAATCTACATGTCAAATTTTTAATTAGATCAATATACTTACGAAATCTGTAACACTCACATTTAGTCTAAATAAGCAATTTAAATTGTTTTAAGAGTAAACAACAAAACCCGCATTTTGTTGAGGTCACGTTTATCTTTGAGTTATCGGAAGTTTTTTAGAAAATCTGAAGAAATTAAGGGAATTTGTATTATGAGCAGGGTTGATTACGGTTCGAAAACCGGACCGACCAAAACCGGATCAGACCGTAACTGACTTTGGCCAAAACACCAGACCGAAATGGTCCGGTCCGGTCTGGGTCAGTCCGGTCCGATCCAACAAAACATAATTGCCAGGTTTTTCGTAAGACTGAACCGGACTGACCGGACGAAAGACCAAAAATAAGGAAAAAGATTAACAGAGGACCGGACCGAAATAGGCTCCGTCTATCCGAACCAGTCCGCGATCCATTTTGCTATGTATTTGAATGTCCGCGGTCCGTTTTGCTATGGTAAGTCTTTATGTGGCTCTTTTCATTTGAATGCATTCGCTAATAGAACATTATTATTATTATTATTTTATTACTATCCACAAGAGTAAACTAATGGGTATAGGTGTTTCTCAAGAGGAAGTTAGAGCGGCTACTAGCATCATTGGTTGTTCTACTTTTTCTAATCCCTTCACTTATCTTGGTGTCAAGGTTGGGA
>BQNB010028302.1:0-56782 GCA_026074375.1 Tanacetum coccineum | reverse complement strand
CAAAATTCACATTTCGCGTTATTTATCAAGACGCATTTCTTTCAAATGACTATTTAACTATCCATGTAACAACCCGAGTTTCAGGTCAACGTTTATCCCGAGCTATGATGATTATTTTTCTACATAATTGATTATAGTCGTTTATGCTATATAAGGTTTGATTAAAATTTCCATTTATTGGGTAATTTCAAGCTGTGATTGAGTTTTTATTTGCTTTTAGCATTTGTGAAAGTCAAAAAAATTTATATTATTGCTCCGAGTGTCAAATGGCTAAAAGGATAGAGGGACTAAAAGTGTCAAATGGCTAAAGTTCATATCTATAAATACCACACCAACACACACTTATAAACTTTTTATCAAAACTTTTATTTCCTCCCGACCAGCCACCACAACACCCCCGATTTCCTGTCAAATCTCCGACATGCAATATAATCTAATTACATATTCTTGATCGTTGTATCGAGGCTTACATATCCCACTAATAAAATCCCACATGCATTAAGTTTTGAAAAAAATTGATTTTTGGGTTTGTTCTTGAAGATTTCGAGTATAAGGGGTGTTTATAATTACTAGATT
Organism: Tanacetum coccineum; assembly: GCA_026074375.1. Lineage (NCBI taxonomy): Eukaryota > Viridiplantae > Streptophyta > Magnoliopsida > Asterales > Asteraceae > Tanacetum > Tanacetum coccineum. Next base: position 56,206 of record BQNB010028302.1, on the reverse strand, counting down.
AGTGTTGTAGTGAAGTGGGTTTGATCAAAAAGTTTGGTTTGTTTGGTTTGGGGTTTCGTCCAATTTCAAACAAGAGGGGGAAACCATAGTTGATTTTTGTTATAGCATTGTGAGCCTTCTATTTATGTTTTTGTGTTGGTTAAATTGATTATATTGCGTATTGTATGGTTATTACTAGATGTTCAAGTGCGAAAAGTTATTGAAAACATATTTGGTTATTGACCAAAGTTTGATGGTTTTGGTATAATTACATAGGCAAGTTAAACACGTTTTGATAGTTGGTTTATGTCAAAAATGTCATTTTAATGGGTTTTGAGTTGACTGAGTTTGACCAGAAAGTTTATCCGCCTAGGAGGGCGAGTCGCAATGAGAAATTTTTGAAAAGTATAATGTGAATTTTGAAAAAAGTGACAGAGTTTCGCCTTTAGCTACGTTTCGCTCTGGCGGATGTCACGTAACTCTTAATAAACGTAACGTTTTACGGCCAAGTAATGTCCTTGGTTATTTTTAGGGTTGTTTAAAAGTAAAACTATGAAATTTGACTTTTGAAAAAGTCCCAAACTTGTGTATTTTTTGTTTATGGGTATGTACATTGTAGGAATGGGTTTTGTTATGCTAGTTTATCTTGTTGTCGATAAATTTGAAGTTCGGATTATTAGTTTGAACTTTCTTTGCAATTTCTATATAATTGTAACATGTGTAGGTTAAGGTTGTGTTATTGTAGTGCGTCAAACGTGACCTTTTGTTTTGCGTAGCACGTGGTGGTGGGGTGGTGTTGAGGGTGAGTGTCGGTTGAGGGTGTGAGTGTGTTGATTAGGATGCTTTATTTGTTTTATTATATTTTCTGTCATGTACCGCATTCATTTGGCTTTATCTAAGGTGCAGGTTGTGACTGTGTTGTATTGTGAGCTTGTGGTTTGTTGAATTGGAATATTTTTACTTAAGTTAGTTATTTGCCTCGCTTCGTTCATATGCTAGTGTTTGTTGTATTAAACCATCCGTGGGGGATATATGTTTGTTTTATAAATCGTATCACATATGATTTTATGGTTCTGATGGACCTGATTATGAGATTGTTTACGCATAAGTTAAGCTATTGTCGGGAAGTCCCTTATTTATGTACTGTTTATTGACTACGAGGGTGATTGCATAATGCATTAAATAGATCTATTATGTTTGACTTCCATCCAGCGGGTATGAATCTTGTGAACACCCTGTTCAAACGAACGTCTTTGTAGTTAGAAGTAGAGTAATAGTACATACAATTTTACTGTAGGATCGATTGTACTCTAAATATGTTGAAACTTAGCTTGTAAAGGATTATTACTACCTTGATTAATAATCCAGATATTAACCCATAAAAACTCTGACAATGAATACTATCAATTTGACGGCATTCTATTTGTCAATATTATGAAGAACACAATAGTATTAAACCACATAAGATTACTTTAATTCCACACCTGGATTTGCCTCTATCTTTTCAGATCCCTTATAAATAACAACTAAATAATACTAACTAGCTAATCTTTGCTTAGAATTTGTTCTAATCTTGTTACTCTTACATTACCTACTATGCCTTCCAATGGGGTCCCTTTTAATAGTCATCACAGGGCTACCTATTGGGATTACAGGCCTGCCCGTTTTATCTTCCCGCTTCGTCAAGCTATCTTCTTCCTCCTATACATTTCTTCTAGAATGTTATACACGCATAAGCAGTACTTTGAAATTACTTAAAGTGAGTAACTTTGTCTTTATAATATCTGTACATTTAAACACTAGGCAGTACTTTGAATTATAACTCAGCCATGTCAATGTCACATAGTCAGTAAGCAGTACTTTGTTATCTTGCTATGCAGTAATTTTATATATTTCTTTACAATCCTCCATCATAACTTGATGTTAACTTGCTATAACTTCAAGTTTTCATCCATTTTCAATGCACAGCTTGTTTCTTAATTTCTAGATGCATATTCATACATATCTTTCTTCTTGTTTAGCTTTCACATTCTAAGATCTGAATCTTGATAACTCCTTTTCTCTCTTTGATGTTTTGATATGCCTGAGTATTTTTAATCTTTATAAATCTTGCTTCCAGCTACAATAATCAAATCTTAACAGCAACTGGGCCAAACACAGGAACATAAAATGGATTTTATGAGCCTTTACCAAGTAGCATCTACTTTGGCCTTGTCTGTCCATCTGGGTACCTAGAAACGTTTTTTTTTATTCTCCATAGATGGACTGAAACATTTCAACTACTCAGAACATGGAATCATAGTGTGTTGTTGAAAACCTAAACTTGTTTCTGTGCATGTAAACTATCTAATAACCAAGATAACGGCTTTTGTCATGTCTTTATCTTGTAGACGTGTCTTTGCTTAGGACTTGTCGACTCTTCAGTTAACTATTTTAATACAGTGGTTGAGGTCGAGGACATTATAGTTTTCGAGCAACAACTATTAAAGCTATCTACGGATTTTATTCTCTTTTCCTAAATGCGTTTTTGCTTCTTGGAGTAAGTCGCCCATTTACTTCAGTACAATACCTAGGTGTATTGAGTACCATATACAATTTTTTGGTTTAATTTGTCATACCATCCAACAGATTTGAGGTGTCTTTACCATAATCTGTTTGATCTTGGAACTAGTCCAATTCTTATATTATATTTGGACATGCGTGTTCTTGATTACACCTTTTGCTCCCCTGTGTGGTGTTTTCTCTAACACTCTATACCCTTTTATACAAGTTTTTTTATTCCTTCTTACTTTTGTGCCCTTATTACCCTTTTTGCATCATATAAAAAATTTTTATTAACACCATATATCAAAAAATAAATCATTTAAGCTATTAGTACTTTCCAACATAGTATCTTCTAGTACTTACCTTATTCATTTATAAAAATATTTGAATTATTCTACGATACTATTACCAGAGATCATTCTTATTATCTTTCCAAATCCTCCTTTTTGCTGAATATAAATCTCTTTATTTCCTCATTCAACTAGCTTCCTCTGTTTATCCTTTGTACTTCTAAATATGCTCTAACATCCTTTGCATAAGCTTCTCTTGTAAGTGGTTACCTTTGTTCCTACTAACATATGTATCATAGTCCCATTCTCTAATTTCTAGTATATGCTACCACCCTGTACTACTCACCCCACCCTACTGTGGACTCATAAAATCTCCAAAACTTATTATTTTCCCATTAGTCTGATTTACATCCACAGATGCATTAATCTCTGTCTCTTCCGGGACTGTTTCCATTATAGTTGGTAGATCTCCATGTATTATCAAACCGAAGCAAGTTGGAGGAATATGTTCATTGTTGTACGCTTAATCACCAATCTATGCAAACATTGTGATGCAAGGTCAGTCATGTCTGATAAATGCAATATCTTCATTGAGTGTTGTATGCTCTTATATGCCCATTTGCTTTTGAACAGCATTATATTCCACCATTCAGGTGACTGAATTATTGAAATTCTTGAGTGTGTTCAATGGAATGCTGTGCACATTTCTTACTACCATATTCGTGCACAATCATCTTCAAATTCTCCTCAACCTTTAGAAAATCCTTAAGCTCATCTTATGACTTTTGTAATTTTTCTCTTTTTGATTTTCACTTGATGGACATTCATCTTTATAAGGTACCTTTTCTCTTCTTTGAAGTTCTTCACGCTTTTACATTCATCTCCTTAATGCTTGTATCATATTCGATTGAACCATAGCACACAAAATTCATTCATTAAACTCTTCACCTTTTCATAATATCCCTGATTTCTTCATAACTCTTTGTTTTGAGATTTCTATAATAAGCTTTACCACTAACATTCCTTATATACTTCATCATCTGATTTCTTAGCTGAGGAATGGTTAGGAGGTTTGTTCTTCTTTACGTGCTTGCTTGTTGCTCATGCTCTAACTAAATCTCCTTTGAGTACTATAAGTCTCTACCAAAAAATCTTGCTTTGTTGTTCTTCTGTAAAGTTCTCCCTTTGTGCTTTTGCACTTCTTTGCAATGCAATCATATTCATTGATCCTCTATTTCTGCTTGTTAGTCTTTCAAGACCTGCAGTTCTTCTTTCTTTCCTTTTCCTTAATCTTTCCCCATTCAGCTGCAACCCTTCTTGCAAATCTCTTTGCATCTTTTGCTGTCTCACGCAGCTATTAATTGTTGAAGAGTAAGCTAATTCTTTTGGGTTCTTTCCTTATTTTACATTAACCTTTATCTTTTGTTCAAGGATTATAGAGTTGGTGTATTTGGGTCTTTCTGCTCAGAGGAATATTTCCAGTGTATGGTATTCCTGCTCATCTTCTTGGATTTATTTTTTTTTTAGTTTGAATTTTTTACCCAAGAGTACTGATTTTTTGGTATTATGATTGACAGGAATTTCTTCACTGTCTCTTCTGTTTGTGGGATTGTGTCCATGAGGAAGACGGACTCGGAGGGGAGGGTTGGGGGCTGGGAGGTGTGTGGGGAGAAATATGATTGATGGTCAGGGACTGGGAACGAATGATGTAAGCGGTGGGTAAGGTCGATGGTAAGGATTGATTAGATGACCAAAATGTTAAGTATTAAAATCAAAAAGTAGGTCAGGTCTTGATATACACTTCAGACCACTGAGTTCGGGATGGTACCTTTTCCTGTTCTCACTTGTACAGCAGCAAGAGTAGTACCTTCGAAATTTCAAATGTACCTTCATATTTGAGCTTCCCTTGATTAATACATCAACTTCATGCATACCAGTATTTTTATCAGAGACTTTCTTCCTCAATGTGTGACATAAGATGATGATTTCTTTTGATGTGTATTCTTGGAGCTGTTCTTCTTAGACAAACTAGCTTTCCGAGCCTGGATATATCACATTAGATCTCAGTATTCAGCAATCTACTTGGTTAAAGCTTTATTCCCATAGTGTCTCTCGCTTTGTCTTTTAGCCTGAGATTTCCTTGTGATGATTGGTTTAGGTGTCGTGAATGAGTAAGTCTCGTGTTACCGCTATAGTTTTGAATGACCAGGATCATGATTTTCCATAATCCTCCTTCATGATGTCTGATACCTCTATCTGTGGGTAGTATTATCATGGGGAGAATCTGTTCTTTTCAGGAGCAACTGGACTTGGACTTTTTGCCTTTTCACCAGCGGAAGACGCATGAATCATCACTTGGTTGTGAAGTTGGTGGTAAGGTGTCAAGTATCCTTCAAGTATTACAATGAATGTTAATCCATTTCAGCAGTAGCTACTTACTAACATGGGTGGTGGCGAGGAGGGCGGGATTGCAGAAGGGAATGTTGATACATATTCTTGGTTACATATCTTGCTCTTTTTGGTTTTCCTCATTTGATGGTTTTTTTAAATACTTATGTTGGCTATTGATTATTTTGTAGGGGGTGGTAATACCAAGCTAAGCTGTTCTGTTCCATTGTAAACAGTTGTATTTGTACCTCGGGACTACTATCTTATTAGGGAATGGATCAGCCTTGTGTGTGTCTGATCTTGACACTACTTTCTATTATTTGCGACAATAGAGGTTAATGAATATTTTGATTTCGTTGATTGTCCTATTTAAATGCAGACCTGTATGGTTGTGGACCTCTAATTGATCCATGTAGAAAAGTCTTGGTGCTTTATCATGTTGTTATAATGGATGGACAATTTAGTGCCTGTGTGGTAACGTTTTTGGGGGGGTAGTTGTAAGAGAGTAGTGTATTAGACGTACATCATTATCCTTTATCCCAGTTACGGTGTCAACAAATTACTTCATTATTAAAATACAATTAGTGCCCTATCTTCAGCATTATACTTACAAATCAGTTCGGAATCTGTAGCTTATGACACCAATATCTCTTTCCATGTACCTTAGCTTCAATGTCGAGCGACTTCATTAAGCATACGCACACTTCGCTAGTACTCCAAAATTGTTGAAATCCATGTTGAATCACATCCGGTGAGAATACTACAAGAGCGTATTTCATCGGAACAGCTAGTGACGAAAGTCTTTAAACTTCATGGATAACATCAGCAATTGCCACTTGTTCTTCCAGCACCTCATAGCTATCCTTATTGTGTTTGTTGAGGAGGTTCAGGATAGCATTATCTCAGAAAATTGACGATTAAAGACAAATTAGGGCTCGAATGTCGATAGTTTATATGATATTGTGAAAGATTAAGTCGTGAGCAACATAGTAGGAATTCGGTTAAGTATTTATAGGTAGAGTTAGTTTACCCACAAAATAGTATATGAAGATTTACAATTTACCCCCTCATTTTGTGGATGTTTTGAACAACGGCTATCACTAAAAAGTACTGTTATGCCCTAGCATAGTTTCTCCAAAGCAGGAATGAACTCAGTAACCTTCATGTTTGGCCAAAGCTGGTTATTTCAGTTTCGATGAAGCCAATTATTGGAATCAAATGAAGTAAACAAATTCGTCACTATCTCAGATTGTTCTCTTCAAATTTCAACCATAAATAACGCATCATAATCTTTTAAAAAGCTCAAACCATCTATGACTTTATTACCTCCCATTAAGAATACATCAATTCTTCTTTCAAAGGTCCATATCTTTTACAAGCAGTTTCCTCCCCTTCAAATAGGCTCATGGGTTCATCATTCCATATTGTTGACTACCAACAGAATTGATCCTAGCCAAGTCATAAAAAAATCCTTTTTGGTCTGTAAAATTTGCCACATTATCATATGTATGTACCTTGACCACATTATCATCTATGCATGATGTCTTGATGGTTCCCTTTTCCTGTGATTCTTCCTTCCTTCTAGGATTCATTACAAAGCTACATAGCCTCCTTGCAATCCTTGAAATCTAGAGAGTTTGTCCTTGTCTCATGTCATACTTCCAGAAGCAACATTATTATGCGTTAGCTTGATCTTTTAGTTCTCCTTCTGGTTTGACATGCTACACACACAATCACACACAATTAAAAGAGTTAAACTCTCTTAGGAACCCAAGTCATTACTGACTTGAATTCCCCTAATGGAGGTACATACTCAAATTTCTTGAGTGTGTAAGATCCATTATTCTTGTGCCTATGATCTAGATAAGCCCCCTTTGGTCTTTATGTTTGTGTTGGACTTGCCATAACTCTCCCTTTTTTCACCCTTAGTCTGTGGAAGTACTGCTTGTGTCCCAGCAGTACTTTCTTTCTTAACCCATTTAGATTTTATAATTGGCTTTGGGCTTTTTGGTCTGTCAACAGTTCTTGTATTGAAAAACCCTGTGGGTGGTGAAGAGCTTGAAGCTCTTGGTCTTACATTATCCATTCTTGGATAATAAGGTCTACCAGTACTTGTGCTAAACACTGGTCTTGGGAAATATGGCCTAGCAGTACTTTGTGAAAGTACTGCTTTTGATACTTTTGGTCTAGCAGTATTTTGGTAAAATGCACTAGCAGTACTTTGTGAAGGTACTGCTTGTGACATTTTTGATCTAACAGTACTTTTCAAACCTTCCCTTGTAAGTACTGCTGATGGGATAAAAGACCTTCTTTGATGAGGGTGCCTATAGTCACTTGAGAAATTTCTGTGATTTACCCTACTTGTGTTATTCCAAACTGATCTTGAGTCCCTTGAACCCTGTGTTTCCAATGGTTTAGGTTTTTGGGTCTGTTTGAGATTTCTTTCATGTAGATTACAATCCTTGATTAAATGATCAGGACTGTAACATACAAAGCATACTTTACCATTTCTGTACCCAAGTCCCCTTCTCCTAGATCTTTGACCAAAACTATCTTTACTCCTAGGTGATTTGGTTTCAGAAGATGTTTCTGATTTCAAAACAGTTTGCTTCTTAATTTCTGAAACTCCTAGTGGAACCTCTTCATCATCACTATCAACCCAATCTTCAATAATGACCTTGTTTCTATCAATGTTAGACTTAACAGTATTCTGGGTTTGTTCTTTGTTTTTGATTAAGTCATCTCTGTTTTTAGATTCACAAGATTCATGATTTGTTCCACTAGACTCTGAGTTTTGTTTGTTAATCACCTTATTCCTGATTGCTAGCTCATCTATCCCAGTAAAAGCAACATCTGCCCTAGGTGGTATAATTGTACCTGTGGGTGGAGGTACTGCTTTGTATGCCTTTTCTCTTTTGAAATTTTCATACAAAGGACCAGTCAAAGTTTCATCCCCAGATGAATTGTTACTTTCCTCACTACTACTATATTCAACTCCAAATCCTATACATGTTTTATCAGACAAAACTTTTTGTTTGTTCAGGATTTCAGTTTGCAATAGAGTAGCATTGCTCCATTTTTCAAGTTTTTCTTTCAATTCATCCCTTTCTTTTATGACATTATCAAATTCTTTTTGTTTTTCGCCTAATTTCCAATCCCTCATTTTTAAATCATACTCCATCTGTTCATATTTATCACCCCATGCGTATTCATTCTTTTCATGTGTTCTAATTATGACCTCTAATGATTCTAAGCTCAATTGATATCCCTGAATTTCTAACCTAGCTCTTTGAAAATTATCTTTTTCAGTTTGATAATCATTCAACAATTTTTTATAAGATTTACTGCAATTAGAACAGTAGGGTACCTCTGAGTTAGAAGAATCGGTTGAGCTTGTAGCCATCAAAGCAAGAGCAACTGGTGCATTATCAGCTTCTTCGCTCCAGTCAAAAACTCCAAGTCCATCTTGTCCAAGATCCACATGGTCTGCATCAATCTCTATGCTCCAATCATCTTCTTCAATTCCATTCAGTGCCACCATAGCAAAAGTCACAGGATCATCATCAAATTCCTTGGTCCAGTCAATTTCACCTTGGCTGTCTTTTGCTACCAAAGCTTTTGAGTTTGAATCTTCAATGGGCACAATTCTCTTTTCCTTACTTCCATTTGCTCTGTTTGCCTGATATTTAGCAAACTTGCATTCCCTAGCAAAGTGACCCAACTTCTGACAGTTAAAGCATTCAATCTTTGACTTGTCAAAGGTGATTCCATTTTTAGGCTTGAGGTCTATGGGTCTTCCTGTCTTTCTCATGAACTTTCTTATTCTTGCAGTTATCATAGCTACTTGCCATCTGATGTCAATTTCTTCCATAGCATCATCATCAATTTGCAGCAAGTCTTCATCATCATGAGTTTCAGGCATAGAAGCTTGTTGAGCAAAGAAAGAACATATGATTTCATCTGAGTTGAAAGAAGAGTTGAGAGTTTCTTTCAACTTGCTTGATGAAGCCTGAGCATACCCTTTGGTGATGATTTCAGATTTATCATCAGCAGTACTTTGTCTAGAAGTACTGCCTTTGATTTCAGCAGACATAAAAGCAATACTTTGTGAATTTGAACTTGAAGCACCCTTCAACTCATGCTCATACACCTTCAGGTTGTTATAAAGATCATCAAAGTCCAATTCATCTAATCCAGGTTGTCCTCTAATCATTGTAGCAACCACATGCCACACAGATGGTAGACTTCTGAGAAATTTTAAATTAGCATCTTCACAGGATACCTTAGCATCATACAACTCTAGCATACTAATAATGTTCTGGAATCTGTCGTATGCTGAGTCTAGCTCTTCTCTGGCTCCAACAACAAAGGTCTCAAACTGTTGTTTCAAGAGATTCTTCTGCATCTTCTTAGATTCCTTATTACCTCCAAATCTTGCTTTTATAGCAGCCCACAAACTCCTGCGAATCTTGATCATCATGGAAGACTCAGAAATGTCTATCTGGTTATTGCAGAGAGCAATATGTAGAAAGAGCTTTCTCATGTTACTCTTTGCATTGACAACAATTGAGGTTTTCGGTGCAGAAGGTTGTCCTGAGGAAGAAGCTGGTTCTGTTGTAGCCTGGTCACCATTGGTGATTATATCCCATAGAATATGATCAGTAATTGCAATATACTGTCTCATCTTCATGCACCATAGGTCATACTCACCCTTCTTGATGATTGGATTTTGGTAGTGAATGACATAATGATGCAAAGGAGGTTTTTCCAGAATAATACAAGATGGGTCAAGAAATACTCACAAGAAAGTAAGCAAAAGATGAAGACACAAGATCTTGCAAAACCCACTTATAAAATGTAGGATCGATGTACTCTAATATGTTGAACCTTTAGCTTGTAAAGGATATTACTACCTTGAATAAATCCAAGATAATAACCAAGAAACACTGACAATGAATACTATCAATTATGCGGAATCTAATTGACAATATTAAGAAGAACACAAAGTAATAACCAAACGATTACTTTTATTATCACACCTTGAATCTGCCTAACTTTGCAGATCCCTAAAACACTAATAATACTAACTGTCAAATCTTCTTCTAAGATTTGTTCTAATACTTGTACTCATACACGTACCTAACTATGCCTTCTAAGGGGTCCTTTTATAGACATCAAGGATTAACCCTATTGGGCTTACAACCTGTCATTCTTATCTTCTCCTAATACAATCCTTCTAGAACTCTAAAACTATTATAAGCAGTACTTTGACTTTATACTAACAGTACTTTAAACACTAGCAGTACTTTGATATAACTAGCAGTACTTTGTTATCTGCCAGCAGTACCTTACAATATTTCCTAACAATCCTCCCCTAACTTGATGTTAACTTGCTTAACTTCAAGTTTTCAATCTTCTTCCATGCACAGCTTGTATCTTCATCTTGATGAATATTCAGACATATCTTTTTCTTGTTTAGCCTTCACTTCTACAGATCTTTGAAGTCTTGATAACACTTTCACTCTTTGATGTATAGATATGTCTGAGTATTTATAATCTTTAAATCCTTGTTCAGCAACAATCATCAAATCTTCAACAGCAACTGGCCACCACAGGAACATAAATGGATTTTATGAGCCTTTACCAAGTAGCCATCCACTCTTGGGCTAGTCAGTCCATTGGTACCTAGAAAAGGTAATCTCCATGGAGGACTGAAACCATTTCAACTACTCAGAACATGAATCCTAGGTGAGTTGAAAACCTGAATAGTTTCTGGTAAACTATCACAACCAAGAACGGATTTGTCATGTCTTTACCTGTAGCCGTTTGCTCAGGACTAGTCAACTCTCAGTAATTTAAACATTGGTGAGTTGAGGACCATATAGTTTTGAGCAAACTATTAAAGCTATCAACGGATTTGAGTTCTCTTTACCAAAAGCCGTTTGCTCTGGAGTAGCCAATACTTCAGTGCAATACCATGGTGTATTGAGCACCATACAATTTTTGGTAAATTGTCAACCATCAACAGATTTGAGATGTCTTTACCAAAACTGTTTGATTTGGACTAGTCAATTCTTATGTTTGCTAGACATGTGAATGATACCATTGTTGTGTGTGGTTAACCAACACTCAATCCCTTAAAACAGTTTTATTTTCCTTCAAACATTTGTGCCTTAAACCTTTTTGCACATATAAAACTATTTATTCACAAAAACATTTGTTTTATCAAAAATCAATTAAGCTGACAGTGCTTTCCAACAAAGTACTTCTAGTACATATCTTTTTCATTTATCAGAAACATAAGTTAATTTTATTAAAAACATATTTGATAAGTTAGATACCATACCAGAATCATTCTTCTTCTCTTTCCAAATCCTCCTTTTGCTTCATCACAAATCTTATTACATTCAAAGCATCCTCTGTTTCCTTTTGAACTTCTAACTTATGCTCTAACATTCTTTGCATAAGTTCCCTTGTAAGTGGATACCTTTGTTCTACCAACATATGTATCACATCCAATCTCCAGTTCCAGTATATGCACCCCTGTGAACCTCATAAAATCTCCAACTTATGAAATCCCATTCAGTCTGACTTTCTCCACAAGATTCATCAACACTTCTTTAGCTGTTTCCATCATATTTGTTAGATCTCTCCATGTATAACTCAAACCTAAGCCATTTGGAGAATATGTTCAAATTATTTATCTATCACCAATCTATGCCAAGTGAATGCAAATCTAGTCTGTCCAAAATATGCAAAACATCATTTAGAGTGTAAATGCTCTTATATTCCCATTCGCTCATTGAACAGCAATATATACCCTTTCAGGTGATTGAATAATTGAAAAACTGAGATCACAGAGTGTTGATCCATAACTACTAACATCTTGTGCACTAACACCATCAAATCCACCACCTTTAGAAAAACCATAAGGCACATCATCTGACTTTTGATAATTTTTCCTTTTATGATTAACCCTTGATGACTTCATCTATCTAATGGTACCTTTTCTCTACTTTGAAGGTTCTTCCACAGTCTTTTACATTCATCCCTAAGGCTTGTTCTCTTCTGTTAACCTAAACATCAATATGTCATTGAACCTCTTCACCTTTTCATAAATAACCCTGATTTCTTCATAACTCTTTGTTTTTGAGGTTCTATAAAGCTTTACCACTAACATTCCTTATAAACAACATCATCAATTTCTAAGCTGAGAATGGTAGGAGGTTGTTGCTTCTTCTTAATGCTGCTTGTTGCTCTGCTCTAAATCTCCTTTGAGCAGCTATAGTCTCCACCAAAAACTTTGCTTTTTGTTCTTCAGTAAAGTTCTCTCTTTCTGTTCTTTGCACCTCTGCAGCAATCATCTCATTATCCTCTAATTCAGCTTGTAGTCTTTCAATACTAGCAATGTCTTATCTATCCTCCTCCTCTTTCCCATTCAGCTGCAACCCTTCTAGCAAATTCTTCATCATTTGCAGTCTCAGCAGCTCTTAATTGTTGAAGAGTAAGCTTCTTCTTTTTGGGTTCTTCCTTCATTATCCCCTTACCTTTATCTTTTGGATCAAGAGTTAGAGTTGGTGATTTTGGTCCTTTCTTGCTCGGTATATTGACCAGGAATGGTAATTCCTGCTCCTCTTCTGTCTTTGAGAAATTAACCAAGAGATTCCAATTAAGGGTATCATCTTGAATGAAACTCATCATACTCATCTTGAAAGGTTGAAGGACCAGCTTCATCTTCACTTCTTTCATTGAAGGTTCAGTACTTAGATTTGCTCCAGCAGTACTTTCATTTACCTCATCAGTACTATATTTTACCCTTATCAGTACTTAATAACTTCAGCATACATTTGAATAACCTCAGCAATACCTTCATAAACCTTAGCATTACCTTCATGACCTTCAGCATACCTAACATGAACCTTATCAGAACCTTCAAAACTTTAGCAGTTCCTACAAAATCTCAAATTTGTCCTTTCAAATACTTGAGCATCCCTGAAATAACATCAATTCATTCAAACCAAACTCCATCAGAGACTTTTCCTCAACCCCCAGTGAAATTAAGATGATTCTATTTTATGTGCCCCTTCTTCAGCTTTTTCTTTCTTAGACAAAGTAGCATTAATCTTGGACAAAGAATCTTATCAGCAAACACAGGGCTTAACTTTCTTCCAAAAAACCTTTATCTTTTGTCTATAGCCTAAGAATTTGAGCAGCTTTGTAAAAAAAAAAAAAAAAAAAGGTATTTTGCTACACAGTCTGAGAACCTCTCTTGTTAAAGAATAAAAAAATGATCAGAATTCCCTCATCATCTCAGATGTCATAACCTCATCTGTGGAGTATAATCATTGGATAAAGCTGGTCTTTCATAAGCAACTGGACTTGACTACCGGCTTTTCACACAGACTGAAGAACACACTATGATAGAGAGGATGTAGTGATGTCAAGTTCTTCAGTATTCAATGGATGTTCATCCCTTACAGCATTAGCAACTTCTAACATAGAAGGTGTTAGAGGTGTGAGCTTCCCAGAAAACTTAGGACTACACTTGCTCATAAAGGTAAACACTATTGTGGTAGAACAACTGTTGTAAGAAATATTAAGCTTGGTAATGCCTCAAGCTGCTTATTTAAGACATTTGAATGAACCTGTTATACATCAAAAAGGTCACTGCTATCTTGAGATTTCCTTAACATTCAACCAAAAATCAAGCTTAGAGACGTTAAACTTCTGATTTGTAAGCCTAGTCCTACAAAGTCAGAGTGCAATATTTGTCCCAGAATTGGAATCCCATGAGACTCTTAGAGCTTAGACAATGAATAAGGTATGCACCAAGTATTTACATTGTAGGACTAAAAAGTGGTTTAGAAAAAGGAGAGTATGTAAGACTACCCACCTAACAAAATCCCGTAAAGTGTCCTAAAATACCTGATTGTCAAAACAATTAGTGCTATCTTCATCATTAAACATCAAAATCAGTACAGAACTGAATCTTTCTGACACCAGATATCTTCTTTCCAGCTACCTAAGCTTCAAAGTGAGCGACTTCATTAAGCCAACGCACCTTCGTATTAAACTCTAAAATTGTTGAATCCACTGTTGAATCACTCCGGAAGACCCCACAAGAGCAAATTCACTGAACATCCCAGAGAAAGTTAATAACTTCATGAAAATCAGCATTGCGCACATAATCATCTTCAACACAAGCAAACATATTATGCATGTTGGCAGGAGTTCATGAAAGCCTTGTCTCAAATTGATGGTGAGATTCAACTTAGTGTTCGAAAGAAGAAAGTATGAAAATGAAAGAATTTTTTTTTTTCTTTTTTTAAGTGAGAGATTCTTGGAATTTCGTTGAGTATTTATAGGTAGAGTAGGTCTGCCCACAAAGTAGTCGTGAAGAATTACAATTTACCTCCTCAATTGTGATGTTTGACCAACGGCTACACACAGTACTTTTAATGCCTAGCGTACTTACAAAGCAAAACAGAAACTTTCATTTGGCCAAGTAGTACTTTCTTTTTATGAAGCATTATTGATCAAATGAAGTAACAAAATCTTCCTATCTCAAATAGCATCTCTTCAAATCCAACCCTAAGCCACACGAAGTAATAAAAAGAACCATCATTTCATCATATCTTCAAAAAAGTCATTCACCTCTGACTTTATACCTCCCCTTAAGAGTAGCATCAAATCTTCTTTCAAAGTCCATACTTTACAAGCAGTCCTCCCCTTAAATATAGCTATGGGTTTATCATTCTAATATTGACTACTAAAGAGTTGAACATAGCTAAGTCAAATCCTTTGGTCAGTAAATCTGCCACATTATCATCTGTATGTACCTTGACCACATTAATTAGCCTTTGATCATAGCAACTCTGATGAAGAGATGCCTAATCAATGTGCTTTGTCCTTTGAATGGAAAAAACAGGATTCTTCCAATGCATATGGTAACAACTCATTGTCTATATGAATATCAGTATTCATGAAATTGAAACCATAATCAAAAAGTTGATTTTGCATCCAAAGTACTTGTCCACAACAACTTGCAGCTGCTACATATTCTGCTTCAGTAGATGAGATAGCCACAATTGTTTGTTTCTTGCACTGCCAAGAGACCAATCTCCTTCCAAGATATGACAATCTCAACCAAAGTTATCTTCTATCATTATTGTCCCCAGCATAATCACTATCTGAAAAGGCTTCTAAATGAAAAGGAGAATCCTTGGGATACCATAAACCCAGTTTAGGTTGATGTTTAAGATACCTAAAGATCCTTTTCACTGCATGCATGTGGGAAACTTTGGGAGTGACTTGAAATCTTGCACACAGACAAACAGCAAACATAATGTCTGGTCTTGATGCAGTCAAATACATAAGACAACCAATCATTGATCTGTAAAGATGTACATCAACATCTTCACCTTCTTCATCTTTCCCAAGAGCTTTATGAGCTTCAATTGGTGTAGTAGCTGGCTTAATTGTTCTGAAGTCAAACTTGTTAAGAATATCCTTCACATATTTGTCTTGACTTATAAAAATCCCAGCAGTACTTTGCTTAACTTGAAGTCCCAAAAAGAAAGTAAGTTCACCCATTGAACTCATCTTAAACTCCTTTTGCATTAGCTCTTCAAATTCCTTAACCATGGATGTCTTAGTAGATCCAAAGATAATATCATCCACATAGACTTGAACCAACATAATATCTTTTCTGTCTCTTTTGATAAACAAGGTTTTATCAATAGCTCCTCTCCTATAGCCATGTTTCAAAAGAAAAGTAGAAAGCCTCTCATACCATGCTCTAGGGGCTTGATGTAATCCATATAATGCCTTGATTACCTTATAGACTTTGTTTGGATGATGAGGATCTACAAAACCTGGAGGTTGATTGACATAAACCTCTTCTGTGATATTGCCATACAAGAATGCACTTTTGACATCCATTTGATAAACTGAGAATCCCATAAAAGATGCAAAGGCCAAAAATAGTCTGATGGCTTCAATTCTTGCAACTAAACATGTTACTCCTCCAGAAGGAATGATGTTCTTGAGATTCAGACTATATACATCATTCTTTCTAGGAGCTCTGAGAAGCACAAGGTTTTCATCAACAATCTTAAATTCTGGTGATAGAATTAGACACTCAGAATCAGTAAAGAGAACATTATGCTTTTTGTCACAGATCTGAGAGACAGATAGGAGATTGAATTTGAGTTCCTTCAACTAAGCTGACATTTACAAAAATCTATGCAGATGTCTTGATGGTATCCCTTTCCATGTGAGTTTCCTCCTTTAGGATCATTACCAAAAGCTACATAGCCTCCTTTGCAATCCTTGAAATCTGAGAGTTTGTCCTTGTCTCCTGTCATACTTCCAGAGCAACCACTATCAATAATAGCATGATCTTTTAGTTCCTCTTCTGGATTGCCCTGCACACACAATTAAAGGAGTTAAACTCTCTTAGGAACCCAAGTCATTACTGACTTGAATTCCCCTAATGGAGTTACATACTCAAATTTCTTGAGTGTGTAAGATCCATTATTCTTGTGCCTATGATCAAGATAAGCCCTCTTTGGTCTCCATGTTTGTGTTGGACTTGCCACAACACTCCCTTTTTCACCCTTAGTCTGTGGAAGTACTGCTTGTGTCCCAGCAGTACTTTCTTTCTTAACCCATTTAAATTTTATAATTGGCTTTGGGCTTTTTGGTCTGTCAACAGTTCTTGTATTGAAAAACCTTGTGGGTGAAGAGCTTGAAGTTCTTGGTCTTACATTATCCATTCTTGGATAATAAGGTCTACCAGTACTTGTGCTAAACACTGGTTTTTGAAAATATGGCCTAGCAGTACTTTGTGAAAGTACTGCTTTTGATACTTTTGGTCTAGCAGTATTTTGGTAAAATGCACTAGCAGTACTTTGTGAAGGTACTGCTTGTGACATTTTTGATCTAACAGTACTTTTCAAACCTTCCCTTGTAAGTACTGCTGATGGGATAAAAGACCTTCTTTGATAAGGGTGCCTTAAGTCCACTTGAGAAATATTCCTAGATTTACCCTACTTGTGTTATTCCAAACTGATCTTGAGTCCCTTGAACCCTGTGTTTCCAATGGTTTAGGTTTTTGGGTCTGTTTGAGATTTCTTTCATGTAGATTACAATCCTTGATTAAATGATCAGGACTGTAACATACAAAGCATACTTTACCATTTCTGTACCCAAGTCCCCTTCTCCTAGATCTTTGACCAAAACTATCTTTACTCCTAGGTGATTTGGTTTCAGAAGATTGGTTATTCTGATTTCAAAAAAAAACATTTTGCTTCTTAATTTCTAGAAACTTCTAGTGAACTTCTTCATCATCATGGGGGGGGGGTCTATCAACCCAATCTTCAATAATGACCTTGTTTCTATCAATGTTAGACTTAACAGTATTCTGGGTTTGTTCTTTGTTTTTGATTAAGTCATCTCTGTTGTTAGATTCACAAGATTCATGATCTGTTTCACTAGACTCTGGGTTTTCTTTGTTAATCACCTTATTCCTGATTGCTAGCTCATCTATCCCAGTAAAAGCAACATCTGCCCTAGGTGGCATAATTGCACCTGTGGGTGGAGGTACTGCTTTGTATGCCTTTTCTCTTTTGAAATTTTCATACAAAGGACCAGTCAAAGTTTCATCCCCAGATGAATTGTTACTTTCCTCACTACTACTATATTCAACTCCAAATCCTATGCATGTTTTATCATTCAAAACTTTTTGTTTGTTTAGGATTTCAGTTTGCAATAGAGTAGCATTGCTCCATTTTTCAAGTTTTTCTTTCAATTCATCCCTTTCTTTTATGACATTATCAAATTCTTTTTGTTTTTCGCCTAATTTCCAATCCCTCATTTTTAAATCATACTCCATCTGTTCATATTTATCACAAACGAAATAAACTTATAAATACCCATGCGTATTCATTCTTTTCATGTGTTCTAATTATGACCTCTAATGATTCTAAACTCAATTGATATCCCTGAATTTCTAACCTAGCTCTTTGAAAATTATCTCTTTCAGTTTGATAATCATTCAACAACTTTTTATAAGATTTACTGCAGTTAGAACAGTAGGGTACCTCTGAGTTAGAAGAATCGGTTGAGCTTGTAGCCATCAAAGCAAGAGCAACTGGTGAATTATCATCTTCTTCGCTCCAGTCAAAAACTCCAAGTCCATCTTGTCCAAGATCCACATGGTCTGCATCAATCTCTATGCTCCAATCATCTTCTTCAATTCCATTCAGTGCCACCATAGCAAAAGTCACAGGATCATCATCAAATTCCTTGGTCCAGTCAATCTCACCTTTGCTGTCTTTTGCTACCAAAGCTTTTGAGTTTGAATCTTCAATGGGCACAAATCTCTTTTCCTTACTTCCATTAGCTCTGTTTGCCTGATATTTGGCAAACTTGCATTCCCTAGCAAAGTCTGACAGTTAAAGCATTCAATCTTTGACTTGTCAAAGGTGATTCCATTTTTAGGCTTGAGGTCTATGGGTCTTCCTGTTTTTCTCATGAACTTTCTTATTCTTGCAGTTATCATAGCTACTTGCCATCTGATGTCAATTTCTTCCATAGCATCATCATCAATTTGCAGCAAGTCTTCATCATCATGAGTTTCAGGCATAGAAGCTTGTTGAGCAAAGAAAGAACATATGATTTCATCTGAGTTGAAAGAAGAGTTGAGTGTTTCTTTCAACTTTCTTGATGAATCTTGAGCGTACCCTTTGGTGATGATTTCAGACTTATCATCAGCAGTACTTTGTCTAGAAGTACTGCCTTTGATTTCAGCAGCCATAAAAGCAATACTTTGTGAATTTGAACTTGAAGTACCCTTCAACTCATGCTCATATACCTTCAGGTTGTTATAAAGATCATCAAAGTCCAATTCATCTAATCCAGGTTGTCCTCTAATCATTGTAGCAACCACATGCCACACAGATGGTAGACTTCTGAGAAATTTTAAATTAGCATCTTCACAGGATACCATAGCATCATACAACTCTAGCATACTAATAATGTTCTGAAATCTTTTGTATGAAGAGTCTAGTTCTTCTCTGGCTCCAACAACGAAGGTCTCAAACTGTTGTTTCAAGAGATTTTTCTGCATCTTCTTAGATTCCTTATTACCTCCAAATCTTGCTTTGATAGCAGCCCACAAACTCCTGGCATCTTGAGCATCATGGAAGCTCAAGAGATGTCTATCTGGTATTGCAGAGAGCAATATGTTGAGAGCTTTCTCATTGTTTCTCCTAGCATTGACAACAATTGAGGTTTTTGGTGCAGAAGGTTGTCCTGAAGAAGAAGCTGGTTCTGTTGTAGCCTGGTCACCATTAGTGATTATATCCCATAGAATATGATCAGTAATTGCAATATACTGTCTCATCTTCATGCACCAAAGGTCATACTCACCCTTCTTGATAATTGGAATTTGGTAGTGAATGACATAATGATGCAAAGGAGGTTTTCAGCTTCAGACATCTTTAGTGTTTTGCGAAGATATCGGATCTTCAAAGTTCTTCTTAATCAGAGTTTCCTCACAAGCTCTGATACCACTTGTAGGATCGATGTACTCTAATATGTTGAACCTTTAGCTTGTAAAGGATATTACTACCTTGAATAAATCCAAGATAATAACTAAGAAACACTGACAATGAATATTATCAATTATGCGGAATCTAATTGACAATATTAAGAAGAACACAAAGCAATAATCAAAAGATTACTTTTATTATCACACCTTGAATCTGCCTAACTTTGCAGATCCCTAAAACACTAACAATACTAATTGCCAAATCTTCTTCTAAGATTTGTTCTAATATTCGTACTCACATACGTGTGTCTAACTATGCCTTCCAAGGGGTCCTTTTATAGACATCAAGGATTAACCCTATTGGGCTTACAACCTGTCATTCTTATCTTCTCCTAATACAATCCTTCTAGAACTCTAAAACTATTATAAGCAGTACTTTGACTTTATACTAACAGTACTTTGACTTTATACTAACAGTACTTTAATCACTAGCAGTACTTTGATATAACTAGCAGTACTTTGTTATCTGCCAGCAGTACCTTACAATATTTCCTAACAATTCTGATCATATAAATGATAGTCGAATGAATGTAAAATTCACAGTTCAATTGAAAAGCAAATAGCAGTAGTTGATACGAATACTTTTATCCTAAAATTTGTTGGTTTGTTTGGGTTTTGTGGTGGTTTTTAGGTTGTTTTGCTCCGATGTTTGTGTGAACGTATCGATTTTTGGTTTCTCCGGTGTTCTGAGTTGGTTTTGCTCCGACGGTCGTCTGAAGATTTTAGTTTGTTACTGCGTTTATAAGATGGATTTGAGCAACTACGAGGTAGTACACGGTAGCATACAGTCTACTGCGTTAGTTGAATTAAACTGCTCCTGTTGAAGACAAAAATATAAGCTAAGTAGTTATGCTGTTCGTTAGTAAAAAGTAAGACTGCTAGTACAGGTTACTACTGTTAATGTATATTAGTACTGCTAGTACTAATATTACTACTGCTTATGTTTATTAGTGTTGCTGGTGGAAAGATTACAACTGCTTGAAGACTATCTACTATCAAGAGGATAAAGACAAATTAAAGAGAATATAGATTGTCTGAGAAACATGAATGCGTGTGAAGATAAGTGTTGAGATATTTAAGTACAAGATATGCATAATGTATTTATTTAGAAGATTACGTTTATGTATAGAAAAGATTGAGATATCTTAGGAATATATTGTAAGCCGACTAGGACTCCTTAGTCTATAAAAGGAGGCTCTAGGGCATTAGTTGGATAACATCATCATAGACAGAAATCTCAATATCCTCAAACAATACGAGTACACAAGATACAGAGATATAAGAGACTAGAAAAGCTTCAAGGTTGTAAACCCTAGTGCTAAGATAGAGTACTCGTATTATTATCATTAATAATATTAAAGCGTTTTGTTACATCTTGTGTTCATTCATTCAAGTTTACTGTTTCATTGATATATCTTCTAGATATTAAAGAGTAGATTCCGCATACTCTTTGATATACACACAAAGTTTCTGCTATTGTTATTTTGGATTTATCCAAGGTAACATACTCTTTATAAGGTAAGGAATCGATCTAGATTTGGGATCAACAAGTGGTATCAGAGCTTTGCTTTGAGAAACTTTAATCTAGAAGACATGGAGCTTGAATCTACAAATAGTGGTCCTAATGCAAAGCTTCCCATACTCAAATTGGGGGAATATGAGATGTGGGCTATAAGGATTAAGCAGTACTTCCAGATCCAAGACTATACACTCTAGGAAGTGATAAAAAATGGTGATTCATGGGTCTCAGTATCTCAAACAACTGAGGAGAATGGGAAAATAGTTACAAAGATGTCTACACCTGCAACTGCAGAAGAAAAGACAAAGAAAAAGAATGATGTCAAAGCTAGAGGTTTGTTACTCATTGCACTTCCAAATGAACATCAGCTAACATTCAATCAGTATCCAGATGCTAAATCTATGTTTGCTGCCATTGAAACAAGATTTGGAGGTAATGCAGCTACTAAAAAAACTTAGAAAACTCTCTTGAAGCAACAGTATGAGAATTTTAGTGCAACAAGTGCAGAGTCTCTTGACTTTATTTTCAATAGGCTTCTGAAGATAGTCAGTAGGCTTGCTATCTTGGGTGTGATGATTGCCCAAGAAGATTTAAACATAAAAATTTTAAGCAACTTACCACCTGAGTGGAATACTCATGTAGTTGGTTGGATGAATAAGCCTGAGATTGAGACTATGAGTATAGATGATTTGTACAACAATATCAAAATTGTTGAACAAAAGATAAAGAAAACTATTGGTACATCTAGTGGTGTTCAAAACTTGGCCTTCATGACTGCACCAAGCTCTAGCAGTACCAATAATGCTAACACTGCTTCTTCACAAGTTAGTGCTGCTAGCCTTAGTGTTAATACTGCCAGTCCACAAGTATCGTAACTAGCAAATGTCAAGTGATAATACTTGTGTATGCTTTCATAGTTGAAAATCCAAATGGTTCTAATGTCCTACATCAGGACTTAGAGCAAATTCATGAGATGTTTTAGAAGCAATAGGATTGAAGTGGCAACTCTCTTTGCTAAGTGTTGAGAGCAAGAAGTACTATCAATAAGCAGGCAAGAATATTTTCATTAATCTGGAACAGATAATGCTGGATATGATAAATCTAAGGTGGAGTGTTACAACTGTCATAAGTTGGGACACTTTGCCAGTGAGTGCAGAGCACCAAGAAGCAAAGAAGGTCAGTTCAGAAATCAAGACAACACCAAGAAGCAAGGAAACAATAAAGACTCTTCAAAGGCAATGTTGGCTATTAATGGTGTAGGTTTTGATTGAAGTGACATGGCAGAAGAACAAGTTCAGACAAACATGGCTCTAATGGCATTTTCAGACTCAGAGGTATACACTGATAAGACTTGCTCTAAAAATTGTCTGGAAAAAAACTATGAAACCTTAAGAAACAATATGAATCGAATTTGTTTACTATAAACAACATGAACTAAATTAAGGCAAATACTTATAAAAAGAGGACTAGATACTGTTGAGCACAACTTGTCAACATAAAGGAAAAATGAGGTTCTTTTACGAAGAAGTTGCTGTCACTAAAAGAGAAGTAGGAAATCAAACAATATGGAAATTAATACACATTAAAATAGAGTTTGAGAATAAAGTAAAGCAAGATAAAGATGCATTGATTTTAAAATTGAGAAATTTGGTAAGGCATCAAAAGACCTAGATCAGTTGTTAGGAAGTCAGATAACTGACAAGAGTAAAAAAGGTTTTGGATATAGTGCAATTCCTCCACCTCATCTAATTTATAAATAAGACCTAACAAACTTATCTGTCTTATTCTGGTCTTGAGAATTCAAAGAGCGAATTCAAAGGCTAAGGTCTTGAGAATAATAAGAAAAGTCCAAACATTGTTTGTGAAAATGATCAATAAATCTAAGGAAAATTCCTGCTAAGTCTTTGTAATAAGAACAAGTGTCACAGGTCAAAAGTAGCTTTGTTAAAGGTTGTGAGTCTAACACTAGTAAGAGTGTTAATGAAGTAGAACCTAAGAAAGTTAGGAAGAATGATGGTGCCCCAATTATTGAGGATTGGGTGTCAGATGATGAGGAAGAAGATGAGCCTAAGCCTAAGTCTGAAAAGAAAATTGTTATACCTACTGCTGCTAAGAAAGAGTCTGTTAAACCTGAAAAACTAGTTAAAAAGTCAGTTAGGTATGCAGAAATGTATAGATTTTGTGATGTATAATAAGGAAAAGATTTTGTGATGTATAATAAGGCTTGCTATATATGTGGAAGTTTTAATCATTTGCAGTATAATTGTCATAATCATCAAAGAAGAGGCATAATATATAAAAATAACTACAATAGGGTGCATGCCAAAAACACACACCCTAATGTACCCACGAATATGTCTCCCAAAGCAGTTTTATTGAACATTGGCCTCACACCACTTAATTCTATTAGGTTAGTTAATATTGCTCACCCCAAAACAACAGTTTATAGTGCTAAATCAAAGACACATTTTTCAAAACAATTACAGTCAAACTCAAAAAAAAAAAAAAAAAAAATAAAAAAAATAAAAAAAATAAGGAGGCCTTGTTTAGAAGACAAACAACATCAACTAGAAGATCTCTGCATAAAGCAAAGAGACACTATTATACTAGAAGGTATAATGCAGTTAATACTGCTAAGTCTTATACAGGACAAGTTAATGCTGTTAAGGTAAAAAGGGTTAATGCTGTAAAGTCCTCAACATATTGGGTTTGGAGACCTACCAAATCTAATGGTGCATCACTTAATTTTAAAAGACAAAACTACATTGATGCATGAGCAGGATCCAAAGTGCCTGTAGATGTCTTGGTCCCCTAAAGAAATCTAATTTCTTTATTCTTTTGTGCAAGGCAATCCACAACATGATGATACAGGATTTGTTGACAGTTGATGCTCAAGGCACATGACTGGTAACATAGCTGTTAATGCTGTTAAGAAGAAAATGTTTTGGAATTTGTATATTTGGCTGTGAACTAACATTTGCAGGTAAAGCATGTTGAATACAAGATGTTGAATGCTTCACCTTTTTGAAGAAAGATAATGGTCTTGGTTCACAGAGTTTAACTTTTATTCATGGGTTATGCATAAATATGGATCCTCATGAATTCCCACATGTCTATCTAGTCTTTTCTAGTGTGCTTGTGATGAATAGAGGCATATTGTTGCATAATTATTGAAGATAGAGTTAATGCTGTTCGACTTCAGTTAATACTGCTAGGCAGAAAATTACTACTGCCAGGCAAATGTTAATGCTGTTCAGAGGTCATGGGCACCAAAGTTGCAACTGTTTTCCAATTCTTATCACTTGAGGCATTGTTTGAGGGGAGGTTCCTTATTTCTACAACCAACAAGCATGGATGAAAGGATGTGTTATATCATAAGTATGTTCAAAAGGGATTAAAACACATCTAGGCATATCACAAGAGATCGATACACCAAGATACCTCAGTCTAGTGGTCCCCCTCACAAAGGTTGTTGATGAGGCTATCCATAAGGAGTTGGGTGACAGAATGGAAAGGGCTGCCACTACTGCTTCTAGCTTAGAAGCAGAGCAGGACAGTGGTAACATCAAATAAGACCCAATCCATGGCAACACTTAATGAATCAACTTCTTAGGGAATTGATTCAGGTAGTGGTCCTAGGTGCCAAGATACCATATTGGGAGATGTGAATGCTCAAACTAGGTTTGAGATTACATCTATACAGTCCATTAATCCACCTCTCTCAAGAGGTTACACACTTAGAAGTGGGGAGGACAGTATGAAACTCATTGGAATTGATGAAATTTTGTACACTACTGTCATATAAAAACAGAAAGAGTGTCTTGGTAAGCTAAAAGAAATGAGAGATTTTGTGAGCTTAAAAAACAGAAAGAGAGATGTGTGTATAAAAACATAAATGAGTGATTATGTGAGCAAAAAGAATTAAGAGATGTTGTGAGCATAAAAACAGAAAGAGAGTGTGTGTGAATCAAATTTGATGGTGAAATTTGCTTATTAGAATGAAAATTGGATGATTACTTGTGTATTCTTTTTAATGCTGCTCAGTTTCTACTTAATGCTGCTAAGCTTAAGTTAATGCTGTTAGGCTTAAATTAGTATTGTCCGTATTGGTTTCTGTTGTTAAGGGTATGTTAATGCTGCTAGTTCTAGTTTCTGTTGTTGAGGGTGATTCTATAAATACTTCGATTAAGGGTTTCATTTACTTCTTTATTCGATTTCACTTATTCAAACACTTTCTAACCATAAACCCTAATTTAATTTTCATCTTTGATCATCAAGTTCATCATTGTGACAAGCCCTAAGTTTGCTAAAACGCACAATGTGGTTGCATTCTTGGAAAAACCTAAAGAAAGTGATGGGTTTGCAGAGATAATTGATTTCTTGAAGGCAAGTTCTGTTTCATATGCTTTAACAGTCAATCCGATGATCTACATATCTTGTATTGAACAATTTTGGGCAACTGCCAAGGTACAGACAGTTAATGGAGTGCGGCAGATACAAGCCCTAGTTGATAAGAAGAGGGTTATTGTTACGGAGTCAAGCATAAGGAGAGATCTTCACTTAAATGATGCAGAAGGTACTGATTGTCTTCCAACTGCTACTATCTTTAAGAATGGGGCGCGAATGGGGTATGATAAAGAAAAAAAAAACCTTCTCAAAACTTACTTTTATAAACCCTTTTTCTCTCTCACATAGAATATTTCATTCATACTATTACCATGCTTAAGTGCTAAATCCACTGCATGGAATGAGTTCAGTAGTTCTATGGCTTCTTTGATCATATGTTTGTCAACTAATCAAAAGTTCAATCTGTCTAAGTATATCTTTGATGAAATGGTGAAACACTTAGATGAAGGAGTCAAATTCTTGTTATATCCACATTTTCTTCAAGTTTTCAGTAATCAACAATTGGGTAAATGGTTAACTCACCAATAAGATTTTTGTAATCCCTCTTTCATACAAAGAAAGTATTTTGCCAATATGAAAGAGCTGGGAAAGGATTTCTCTAGAGAATAACTCCTTTATTGATACCATAGGTTCCACCTGCTGAAGAAATGTGGAGAAAGATTCAGATCATCCACTGATTCCACTCCTTACCCATTATTGATCAAACCATCTTCATCCTTCCCAACTCCAAAAAGGATAAAGTCAGACCTAAGAAGGCTCAGAGACAGGAGGCAGAGGTTCCTCAAGATGAGGCAAGGCACAAGGAGAGTGTACCAACCCTTCAATGATCCACAATCTAGTGGTGAGGATAGCATGCAACTAACAAAGTTGATGGTTTTATGTACCAAATTGCAAACACGGGTTCTTGATTTACAAAAGGCAAAGGATGCTCAAGCTAAGGAGATTGCTGCTTTAAAGAAGAGAATCCAGAGGTTAGAAAGGAGGAAAATATCAAGACCTACAGGTTTGAAAAGACTCAGGAAAGTTGGTATGTCTCAGAGAGTTGAGTCCTCTGAAGACCAGGAGAGTTTAGGTGAGGTCTTAGCAACAGGATCTCAATGACCATTAAACGACTTAAAGTCCTTTGAATAAATCCAAAGATACTATGAGAGACAGTTAATAATAAAATAACCGAATACAAATTATTGACGCGGATATCAATATCTATAACCAAGATAACACAAAACGAAACTAAACTTGCTATTACTATTACTATTTGTTGTGAAGTGCCTCAATCAACTCATATCTTTACAATGCTATTCTACGTTCCTTTTATAAGCATAAGGAACCCTAAACGCGTTAAGAGATAATGCTTATCTCTTCCTAGATTAACGCTAAGAGATAACTATTACTATAATTACAACCAGACTTAACAGTCTGACCCAACAGTATTAACTTTAATACTGTCACACTTAAGTTAATGCTGGCAGACTTAACTTGCTCTACCAGACTTAACTTCTAAACTAACAGTACTAAACTATTTTCTATCAGTACTGAACTATAAAGACTAACAGACTTAACTTTAATACTAACAGTATTAAGTCTGTTTACAATATTTTCCTAACAATCCTCCCCTAACTTGATCTTCATTCATGAACTTCAAGTTCCTTTAAAGCAGTCTTGATCTTTAAATACTGTAAGCTTCACCTTGGGCTATAGAGGATTGTATTAAACTCTTGTCTTCAAATAATAAGTCTTATGTCTTCAAATCCTTGACACAACTAGTCTTTACCCCTGGCAACAGCAACCTTGACAATTTTTGTACATCAAAATCATAAAGTTTCATCTATTCTCATCACTTCCCAGGTGTGTTAACTCCTGTGAGATTGAATAATGAAAAATTTAAATGGATTTGATGTCCCTTTACCAGTTACCAATAACTCTGGAGTAGTCAGTTCTTTGGCCACCAAAAGGGCATGTCCTGGTCAACTAAAACCCTTTCAACCTCAGTACTTGAAACATTGGTGACTTGAATACCATATGGTTTTTTTGCAACCATTACAAGCCCATCAACGAGGATTTAGATATGCCTTTACCTGTAGCCGTTTGCTCAGGTCTATCAAATCCTTTGGCACCTAAGAAAGTAAATTCCATGTGGAATTGAGAACCATGTCCAACTCTTTGTACATAAAACGTGGTGAGTAGATATACCATCACATTTGTAAAGTGCAACCATCTAATATGATTTGCATGTCTTTACCATAACCATAATCTTATGGCCTATTATGGTTTTTCCATACCTTTACCACAAGCCATAAACTTGTGGGGCCTAGCCAACCTCTTTCACTTTAACAGATATGATGATTGAAAACCATACAACTTATTTGCAATTGTCAACCATAAACGGATGAGAAGTCTTTACCAAAGCCGTTTGCTCTTGGACTAGCCAGTCCTTATGTTGGTTATACAGGTTAACTGATAACCATTTTTTATGTGTAGTGCATAGCACCTTCACAAAGTGTTAATCTTATCAACTTCTATCCTAGGGCCCCTGTTCAACCTACACATTTCAGTACTTTTTAATGCTGCTTGTTTTTCCATATTTTCAACAATCCTATAGCATCTTCATTTCATCTTCCATCCAAAAGCTCATTTCAACATGTTTTTACATACCTCAGCGAAGTGGATATTTTCTATCAGACAGCACAAATAAACATCCAAAGATCTAAAGTTCAAACAATGTACCCTACTAGTAGCATAGTATCTCCAACTTACAGTATCTAATCTTTTGTAGTTCTATCTCACTCCATATAGAATCTGTGCTAGAGTTCTTCAACATAATGTCTTAAACTTTTCCAAATCCATTACTCTAACTTATCCTCAGGCCCATCCAACCCATATCTATTCATAACTATCCTGTACAACTCAATAAGGTCATCCCTAGATATAGATTTTAACATAGCTCCAAAATTAATGTATACTATATCTGTTCCATCTTCTCTAACAATTTGTGTAACGCCTTTTCTCCTTGTTTGATAATCTTATAAGTAGCTACACTAGGTGTTTTCATGGCTACAGGAACAGGATTCAAAGGAGTTTCAGTACCTGTGTTAGTCTCTTCTTGCTCATCAACCTTATCTGAATCATCAGAAACATTCTCATCCATACTTGTGTGCATACCTTTTCTGGCTATTTGTTTTCTTCCTTTGTAAGCTTCGTTGTTGTTCATCATCTTTGCTTCATCATCTTTGACTTCCCTTTCAGTCATCTGGAGTCTTTGTTTGAAGCTCTCATCACTCAATCTTTTCAAGCTATCTTTAGTGGCTTCAAACTTGATTGGAACAAAAGAGTCAATCTGTTTTATAAGCTTGTCAAATTTCTTTCTTGACTTCTTCAAAGCTCAACTTCCTCATTGATTTAACTCCATAAACCCTTGATTCTTTTAAGTAGTTTCATCATGTAATTTTTAGCTGTGATTGGGTCATAGCTTGTTCCTTTAGCTTTGGCCTTTCTTCATCAAAGACTTCTTTCTTTGATTCACAAAGTCCACCATTTTCTTAGCAAAGTCTTCTCCTGAAGCACTTCCAAGCTTGCTCTTTGATAACTCGCATTGGCGTCAAGTTTTGCTCTTAGCAGTCCCATCTTCATTGTATAGTGTTGACCTCAAATTGTACTTGAGCTTTTCTTTCTTCTGTTGCTCCAGTCAACTCCTTCTTCTTCTGCAATCCTTTAGCTAGAAGAGCATCCAAAATGAATTTGCTCACCTCCTCTTCTCTTTGTAAGGAATCCAAATCTTATAGCGTCTGCAAGGCTAGCTTCTTCTTGTAAGATCTGTCCTTTGTCTTCTTTGGATTTCTTACTGAGCATAGGAGCTTTCCCTTCTCTTTGTTCCTTTATTTCACACAGTACTAACTTGCTCATAACATAAAAAAAAAAAAAAAGAATAAAAAAAAAGTTTTTTTTTTTTTTTTATTATTTTTTTATTTTTTTTTCCCCCAAAAAAATAAAACTAAAAAAAAAACCAAAGTTGAAAAAAAAAAATTAAAACCTATTACTAGCAGTCTTAACTTCATACGTAGCAGCATTAACCTCACCACAGTATTAAATCTTCAGCACCAGTATTATCTTTCTGAAAGTCCAGCTTGAGACTACTTTCTTGCTCGCTAGACTCTTTCTTCTCTTGTACCTCCTTCGCTTTGTCAATTTGACCTTGATTTTTAAAGAGGCAACCTTTGAGAGAGTTTTGCGCTTCAAGAGTGTTGGGGCTATTTCTTCCTCTTGTTCCTCGCCCTGAATCATGGCCTTAGTTGTAGGAGAGTTAACCAGGTCCTTGTTTTGAAGAAACTTAACAAAAAAAAAAAATAAAGAGGGCAGCTTGACTATTTCCTCGCCCCTTATTTAAACCTGCAGGTCTTCATCTCTGAATCTTCAAAACTAAATTCCTCCTCTTTACGAACCCTTCTAACATCTCTCCTTCTGACAAGCTCACTATTGCATTTTCCCCTGTTAGCTTGTTTGTATTAAGACCATTTCAGCTATCTATTCTTGAATCAACTTGGGAACTGTTTGAACAAATCATCTTTAGGCATGTGACATGACTGTCTTGGATGGTGAAGAATGAGGTGACATGAGATTGCTCCTCATAGATGTGCTCATCTGTTGGAGGTTCAGTCTCAGGTGGTGGTGGTGGTGATGTAGGTGTAGGAATAGGTGGTGGTGTTGGTGATGGAATAGGTTGAGGTGGAGATGTAGTTGTTGGGTAGGTGTGGTGTTGTGATGGAATAGAGGAGGAGGATGTGTAGATGTTGGATAGGTGTTAGTGTTGTTGATGGAATAAGGTGGATGGTGAGGTAATTGGTTGGGTTTGAGGCTTGAGCAGTATGTTCTTGTCCTGCAATTAAGGTAGTATCAACAAGCAACATAGAGGGCATATAAAGGTCTTGTGCTCCTTGAAAAACCCCTTTTTCATATTTCCAAAAATCTTTTTGTGTCAGGCTTACAGCTAGATAAGGGTGTTTGTTTTCTGTTGAATATTTAAAATTATTTTGCCGAAACGGGATAACCATCAAAAACTTTTTCTTGTTTTTCAAATTGGCCATCATACCATCAAAAATGAGTTTTGAAAAATTATAAACTCTGCCAGTGGATAGACAGATCAACGCAGTAGCAATATTGCTACCAAATTGATCCCATCCACCACTTTTAGAGCTTAAACAGTGCAAAAGATGGTGGACCAAATATCGCCATTGAGGTGTAAAGAAACTATTCACAAGGTAAAAGTTCATCATTAGGATACTCTATTTGGTCCCAATACCGCAAAAAGATCATCATTAAGGTAACAATGAAATTCCTGTAGCATCATATTAATTGAAGTGAATCCTTAATATGACGCCTCAGAGATTATGTAACTTTTGGTAATCAAATGTTGCATTAATTTCGAGAGACCTATCTTCTCTAGTACTTCAAACAGCACTCTCAAAATTGTTTTCACAATAGAATCATAGATAGTAGGATTAGCAGTTGATGCATACCTGAGGATGAACCTCAAAGAAAATCCACGATCTCACAAACCCCACTTGCAACTCTCGTTAGGCTTGCGCAAGAACCCTACTTGGTTGTGTTTGTCACAATAATTCAATTGAGCCATGTGATACCCGTATTAAGTACTTAGGTTTTATTGTGAATTAAAATGTAGATGCTGGTAGCAGAACGCTTGACTATAATTTGTTAGAGAGGAAATTTTTTACTTTGCGAAAAGAAAAGAGATAGCAATAAAAGAAAAGTAAGAAAGAGAAATCAAACTTATCTATATATAGCTACTCTGTGGGACTACTATTGCTTCCGAAAAATCTCTAACGGTTACTTTTAAACAGTGATTAATCAGAAAAAGTCAAATTCCGCAACCAGCATTAACATAAACCACCAGTATAACAATGACACTACCAACTTAATTATGTCAAACAGAAAATTAAAATCAACTTGAATTAACTCTATTCAACCAGAATTAAGTGTGTATAAACTACTGAATTAACTCTACTTAACTACCAGATAACGAATGATAACTACCAGGATTTAAAGAAATAACTACTGGTATTAAACCACTTAACTACCAGAAATCATAAATATAACTACCAGGATTAAACAGAATAAGCTAACAGAATTAAGATGACTTAGCTACTATAATAAACACATTATACATCTAAGCCTCCCCTTAAATGGTGCTATGGGTTGATCATACCAATGCTAACCACTAAGTAATTAAACCGAGGGCCATCAAATGGTTTGGTCAACAAGTCAGCAACATTTAAGTCTGTGTGGATTTCTCACACTTAAGAGCTTCTCACATAACCAATCCCTGATGAAGTGGTAGACGAATCTCATGTTTTGTCTAGAAGATAGACGATTCTTGACAATGCGAAATTGTCTTTCAGTATCAATTGGATTTTGGTATTCATGAATTGAAACATAGCCAACATTGATTTCTAGAAACGCCATCAACACTTGTCCACAGCAATTTTGCAGCAGCTACATCTTCATCTTCAGTTGTTGAAGTGGCTAAATTAGTCGTTTTCTTGCATTGCCAAGAATGAGTCTTTGACCAGAAAATGACAACCACCTGATGTGAATTTCCTGTCAAATTGGAACCACCTAGTCACTATCAGAGAATGCTTTCCCAAATCAAGGGTGATTCCCTAGATACCATTAACCCAAGTTTGGTTTGCCCTTGAGGACTTTAAGAGACTCTGCACATTGAATGAAAGTCTTTGGAGTTTACCTGAAAATGTCGTGAACAATCACACACTGCATACATAATATCAGGTCCATAAGCAGTTAAGTACATGAGGAACCTATCATAGATCTTACAAGTTACATCTACATCAAAAGCATCCTCACCTTTGAGCAAAGGCAACTTGGACTCCATGGATGATGCAGACTTTGAACAATGCACAAGATCAAATTACTTGAGTATCTCACTACATACTTATCTTGAAGATGAAAGATGCGCTTCCATGTTCTGCTGACTTGGGACTAAAAAAGAAGTAATACACCCATGGAACTCAATTGAAATCTGCTTTGCATCAAAGCTTCAAACTCATCACACCAAGACTTGTTTGTATACCCAAAAATGATATCATCAACATACACTTGAACCACATGATATCGTTTTGTTTCTTCTAATGAATAAATCTTGTCAATGTGCCCCTCTTATACCATGCCCTCTAGAATGTTGACAAAGTAGCATACCAACTCTTGGGCTTGGAGCAATCCATACAAAGCTTTTACCACCTTGTAAACCCTTGTAGGAATGATCAGATCAACAAAACCAGGTAGGTTGTTGAACATAGACCTCTTCATCAAAAGGGCCATACAGAAAAGCCCTTTTAACATCCATTGAATAGACTATGAACCCCAAAAATGAGGAAAGGCCAAAAACCCCCTGATAGCTTCATTCTGCTACAGGTGCAAAAACCTCATCATAGTCAATCCTTCTTCTATTATGACCTTGAGCTACCAGCCTTGTTGTTTTCTACAACTACTCCCCTATCATCCTTTTGTTCCTGTAAACCCATTTAGTACCTATCACCTTAGCACCATTGGGTAAATCAACCAAAAACACATACTTGTTGAAGCTTAAACTACAACAGTTCTTCTTGCATAGCTTCAACCCAACTTCCATCTTCAAGGGCTTCTGAGACTTTCCTTGGTTCAAATTGAGATAAAAAGAAAGCAAAAAGACAATGTTGTTGTCTTTTAGGATTTGCTTCTTGTGTGCTTGTATGTAACTCACTAGAGCATGAGCCTCATGATTTTCTTGAGAGTGCTTCTAGTCCTAACAGGTGGTATTGGATCTCCAAGGCATTTGACTTTGAGGATGAGCATTGTGAATCCTTAGAGTGGTATTTGTAGAACACTATCTCCTCAGTAAGATTGTTGAAATCAGAAATAAATCCCATCATCATCATAAGAAGCCCTTTTCAAAAATACCTTCACAAGATTTATCATAAATCCTTATTTCAGGGCTTTCATCATCCATCTGCATCAGAGAATGACTCTCTCATGATCAGCACTAGGAGAGATAGCTTCATAATGCCCAGTATTAATCTCCTCAAAGCAGTATTAAGGTTAGAACTAACCAGTAATGAACAGATTAGTAACTGTATATTGTTTATGTACTGGTCCCTAAGTGCTTCAAAGCAAGAGCATCCAAATCTTTTCTAAAAGATCAAATTTCATCAGCAGACTTGTAATTGTGTAGATAGATGGCTGCCTCGGGTGTGAGTCTCTTTGTAGCAATCTTTTCAGAAAGAGATGTAGAAGAAACACCATTAGGTCTGCATCCTCCTCAGTTTTGACATCAATATCAATACTTCCTTTAACCTGTTCAGGTGAGCTGATTGCAAAGAGACAGGTATATAGTTCATAAGTCGTTAAGATAAGTCTAATCAAACATCCACCAATGGCTCTATTCCCTGTTACATTGGGTTTTTCCATAAAAAGTTGAACATAAGGTTTACTTCAACTCTCTTGTTACTAAGTTTATAAACCCTAAGCTTACTGTTTACAGAGTACCAACAAGAAATCCTTCATCAGACTTTCCGATCAAACTTTCCTATAGGCTAAGAGAATTGAGAATTGTAACTATTGCACCCAAATGGTCTTATGTAGCTAAGGATTGTTTGTGGCCAAACAAAAGCACATAAGGAATTTGTTTTGAGGCTGGTCACTCTTACCCTAATGAAGGTATACAAGCAGTATACTGCTTCTTGCCCAAAACGTGGTAGGTAAGTGTGATCAGCTAAGCAAGTCCTAGCACCTTCTATTAGGGTCCTATACATACTCTCAGCAACCCATTTTGCTGAGGATATCTTGCATTCCTAAACTCTCCTTTTAATACAAGAAATCTTTTCCCCATAGAATCAAGCATAACCCTGTTTTTAAATTCTGTCCCATTATCTGTCTAATGATTTTTTTACTTTTTGATTAAGTTGGTTTGCTATCTGTCTTATAAAAGTCGTAAGATCATTGGTCTCATCCTTTTTTGGCTAGAAAGAAAACCCAAACAAAAACCTTGAACATTACAATCAGTAATCACTAGACATTAACTTGCATGGTGATGACTCCTCACAAAGTTGTCCCCAACATAAATCCATATTCAAGTATGTAATGGGTGGTCACATTCTAACAATCTTGCCTTCACAGGAAGGCCGTGTGTTGCTTCCCTTCTGACCAGTCACACAAGTGTAGGTCATTTTGAAACTCTTGGAGGGTAACCCTCAAACAGATTTTATCTTTACATTTATTTAAGTTTTTTGAAATTGAGATGACCTAACATCCTGTGACCCCAATTTAGCTTCATATAGATGAGGCTTTTGCTAATAAACAAGTGTATCCTTTTGAAGAATCAACATTTTTCATATCAAAAGTATACATGTTGTGTTGCCTAGGAACTTTAAAAGAACCAATTTTCATCAGCATCTTAGAAGTCAATACTCCACAAAACACTCTTTTCAGTAAAAAGTACTTTTGCTTTATCACATATCTGAGATAAGAGAATAATTAAAATGTCCAAGTTCTTTCACAAAAGCCACATCATCAAAACTAAATTTCCTAATCTAATTGAACTTATCACTGATACTCCCTTTACATCCTCAAAAGTAACAGATCCACTTTTAGACAGTTCTTGATAATCTTCAAGATGGGCCCTGTTACCAGTCATGTGCCCAGAACATCCACTATCAAAAATACCTCTATGCTCCATATGCTTCAGTGGATGATCCTGCACATACAAAAAGAGATTAGTTTCTCTTTGGGACCCATGCCTTCACAGGCTTGGGTCTGCCTTGTGGACCTTGAGAAACATGAACATATGAAATCATGTTGGTCCACTATTGGGTATGTGGAGTGTGTCTTGTTTTTTCCAAACACAACCTGCTGAGGTCTTAACAGCAGTACCCATTTTGCCCTTATCAGCATATATATTTGACTTGTATGCTGTATTCCTTGAAAAGGGTCTATTTACAGGTGATCTTTGTTTTAGATTCACCTGTGAAGTCTGGTTTGATAATACTGGTCTATTTACTCTAGCAGTATTAACATTTTGTTTGCCAGTATTAACTCTAGAACCACCAGACTTATTTTGAGTGCCAGAATTAAAATGCACACTACCAGCATTAACATGTTTACTACCAGAACTAACATTTTGCTTGCCAGTATTAACATTTACCCTACCAGTTTTAATAGTTCTGCTAGCAGTACTAAAGTTGGGTCTAATGTTACTTAGTTGTACTGGTCTGGGAGTGAACTGATTTGCTTTATTCACCCTGTTAGTGTTAGTCCAGGCTGGTCTAGCTTGCCTTGCATCAACATGAATCACCCTTTTGCTCTTAAGAGCAGCTTCCCTTGCCATCTTTTTCTCATAATAGTCACAATCCTTAATCAAGTGACTAAGACTTCCACACACAAAACATGGTTTTCTTACAAAAGAATATCCTGCACCTAATTCCCTTTCCATTCTTTGATTCCAATTCTGTCTATTATATGAAGAAATAGGTGAGGGAGTCACTGGTGTCCTAATTGGTTGCCTAGGAGTTTTTACATGCTGTGCACAACTAGGGTCAACTGTTTGTGGGGGTGTAGGCACTTGTGCTTGAGTCTTTTGGGTGGAAAAGGAAACCTGCTCACTAGAAGGTATAGGGATAGAGTCATCATTTACTGAATGGTCAGTTACAGTTCCAAGCTCCCCATCACTGTCATTGGATTGACAGGTTGAGTAATGAGTGGAACTTGTATCAGACACAACTCCAAGCTCCTCATTACTGTCATTAGATGGACAGATTGAGAAAACAATGGAGCTAGCATTAGACACTGTAGGACTAGGAGATTGAGGTTGAGGTCCATGTTTACCATACACATACAAAGAAAAAAGAATCATCTCACATTGTCATCCTGTGCCCTAGGGGTTATAATCACCACTAAGAGGAGGGGGACACCTTTGTAATCTACCTGTGTGGAATCGCTGTAAGTGGGATATCATAATATCCTTCATCTGTTCCCTAAAACAAAAAATACCTCTAATCATCTCTTCCATATCCTAGGACTTCAGAATTAGAACTTTTATGACTAATGTACCAAAACCTAGCTTAACAGTTGAGCTCATCCCACAATCAATAAGCTTCCAAAGATTTTTAGAAGATGCAAACCAAGAATCAACAATTTTTTGTAAAGCATCTTTGTCTTTGACAGCTTTCATTCCTATTCTTCTATACTTTTTCAGCTTTTCATCTTTTTCAAAAATTTGATTAGCTTGAAAATTTAATTTTTCATTTAAGGAAGATTGCTGTTTGTGGGAGGCTTTAAGCTGAGATTCTAACTTCTTAACAGCTAACTTATGGGCAACTAAGGCAGCTTCTTGGTCACCAAATTCAGATTGCAATTCATCATACTTAGCTTGAAGAGCATTAAATGAATCTAAACACAATTTAGAGCACATTGATACCTCATTATTCACAGTGAAAGCCATTAGAGCATGATTGAGTTCCTCATCTTCAGTCTGCTCTACCCAATTGATTTGACCTTCATCAATGGTCATCAAAGCTTCCTTTTCAATTTGCACTGGCTTGTAATTCTGACCTTTACCTGCTTCCTGCCTGTTACCTTCTTTTGAACTTTTAAACTTGCACTCCCTAGCAAAATGCCCAGTATTGTGGCAATTGAAACACTCAACTTTTCTCTTATCAAATGCCACATGCATTTTTCCATCCACTCTTGGCCTTCTACCTGTCTTCTTGTAGAACTTCTTAATCTTTATGGCAGTCATAGCAATCTGCCAATTGATATCCATCTCTTCCAAATCCAGATCATCAATTTGATCTAGGTCATCATGTATCAAATCCACATCATCAGCATTTGTGGCTAGAAAAGAATGGATAACTTCATCAGCAAGACCAGGAGTAGCAGTTTGTTTTGCTTTGGAAGAGGAAGTGGTATAAGAACTATAACTTCCTGAGCTGTGGCTTGGCTTATGCTTGCTTGAAGAGGCTTTGGCTTGTGATAGAAAAGCCACATTCTCAGATGCCTGGGAAGAAGATGATGTCTTTTGGATGTCTTGTTCAAAGACACTCAGATTATTGTATAAATCATCTATTGACAGTGTGTCAATATTCTTCTTCGTTCTCATTGTCATGGCTAAACTGTCCCACGCAGGAGGAAGGGACCTCAAAAACTTGTGATTTGCATCTTCATCTGACACACTAGCACCAAGGGCATCCAACTGTGATAGTAGTTTTTGAAACCTATCATACCCTTTCTCCAAGCTTTCCTTAGAGATAGTAAATGCCTCAACTTTTTGTTTTAAAACAGATTTTTGCATTTTCTTCAGTTCCATACCACCAAACCTTGTCTTAATGGCGTGCCCAGATCTCTTTGGCCACATCCAATGCCATGAAAATGTCTAAAGAATATCTTTGAACAACCATTAGCAGTAGTGTTCCTTGCTTATCCGTTCTTTCTCATCAGCAACCTGTTCTTCTGTGTGGTTGGAGAAGAACCCTGTATACACCATCCTACATTTAGTGACTCGCTTCTTTGAGTTCCATCTGATCACTTTCCAGACCTCATTATCTATATACTCAAGATAAGTTCCATCTCCATTCCACGTATCATAATCTTCTTTTTGAAGGACAGCAGTTTAATGTTTGAAAGTGTATTTTGGTGGTGATTATTTGTGGTGGTTTACAGGAGCATCTCTTGTTGATGGGATGTTGTCAGATTCATCAAAGATCATCATCATGAAGATAAAGTTCCTTCATCATCATATGAAGAGAGAATTATCGTTTGCAGAACATGACCTCTTTATTTGGTGGAATAAAAAGGTTTTGATCTTTGTTCAATCTTGTGTAAAGTCCCTTTGGTGGCTCTGATACCACTTGTAGGTCCTTATCAACAGGATCTCAATGAGCCTTAAACGACTTATAGTCCTTTGAATAAATCCAAAGATACTATGAGAGACAATAACCGTGAATACAAATATTGACGCGGAATATCAATATCTATACCAAGATGAACACAAGAACGAAATACTAAACTTGCTATTACTATTACTATTTGATTGTGAATGCTCAATCAACTCATATGTTTACAATGCTATTCTACGTTCCTTTTATAAGCATAAGGAACCCTAAACGCGTTAAGAGATAATGCTTATCTCTTACAACCTAGTGGTGAGGATAGCATGCAACTAACAGATTTGATGGTTTTATGTACCAAATTACAAACACAGGTTCTTAATTTACAAAAGGCAAAGGATGCTCAAGCTAAGGAGATTGCTGCTTTGAAGAAGAGAATCCAGAGGTTAGAAAGAAGGAAAATATCAAGACTTGCAAGTGTGAAAAGACTCAGGAAAGTTGGTATGTCTTAGAGAGTTGAGTCCTCTGAAGATCAGGAGAGTTTAGGTGTTCCTGAAGATGCATCCAAACAGGGGAGGAGTATTGTACATATTGATGCTGATGTTGAGGTAACTTTAGTTGATGAAACTCAAGTAAGGCAGAATGATGACTTGATATTTGATACTGGAGTTTTGGATGATGTTGAGATGCCTGTGGAAGCTAAGGTTGATGGGAAAGATGAACAGAGCACTAAGACTGATGATAGTACTGCTGGTGAAGCAGTTACTACTGCTGGTGATGATAGTGTTGTTCCTACAACAAATGAGGAAATCACTTTGGCTCAGACACTTATACAGATTAAAGCAGCTAAGCCTAAAGTTGTTACTACTGCTGCTACAACAGCAACAACTACAAGACCCAAGGATAAAGGGGTGGTTGTTCAGGAGCCAAGTGAGTTCAGAGTTCCACAAGAGATAAAACCTTCAAGTTCTAAAGATAAAGGAAAAGGTATTATGATTGAGCCTGAAGTTCCTTTGAAGAGAAAAGATCAAATTGCTCTTGATGAACAAATTAAAAGAGACATCCAAGATAAGTTGGATGCTGATTTATTAAAAGAGCAAAAGCTGGCAAGGAAACAAGAAGAAGAAGCCAACATAGCATTGATTGAGTCATGGGAAAATACACAAGCTATGATGGAGGCTGATAGACTGCTGGCTGAGAGACTCCAATCAAAGGAAAGAGAGGAATTGACAGATGAGGAAAAAGCAAAACTGTTTATGGAACTGATG
Organism: Tanacetum coccineum; assembly: GCA_026074375.1. Taxonomy (NCBI): domain Eukaryota; kingdom Viridiplantae; phylum Streptophyta; class Magnoliopsida; order Asterales; family Asteraceae; genus Tanacetum; species Tanacetum coccineum. The sequence continues at coordinate 16,313 of BQNB010028302.1, read as the reverse complement.
GAGAAAAGAAGAAAGCATTTTGCTGCACTTAGAGCACAAGAAAAGAGAAACAGACCTCCTACCAAAGCACAAAAGAGAACTCAAATATCTACTTATCTTAAGCACATGGGTGGATATACATACAAACAACTAAAAGGAAAGAGTTTTGATGAAATTCAAAAGTTGTTTGATAAGGAAATGAAGAGAGTAAATACCTTTGTAGCTATGGGTTCCGAGGTACAGGAAAACAAAGAAAAGAAGGAAGAAGGTAGAGTGGAAACAGCTAAAGGTAGCAGAAAAAAGATGCTTGGAAGAAAAAGAGCAGTGAAAGAACAGCAGGAAGAATCCTCAAAGAAACAAAAATTAGAGGAAGAAAAAGAGTTAGAGGAAGTTAAAGAAGATGATGAAGTTGAGCTAAAGAAGCTTTTGGTAATTAAAAATAATGAAGATATAGCAATTGATGCTATACCACTTGCTACCAAATTGCCAGTGATTATTGATTATAAACTTCATAAAGAGGGGATGTTGGTACATTATGAGTTTATAAGAGCAGATGGAAGTTCCAAGAGATACTCTTCAATGATAAGGATGCTATAAGGAATAGATAGAGAAGACTTGGAAGCTCTTTGGAGGATAGTGAAGGCAAAGTATGGTGATACAAGGCCTGAAGATGAATTTGAAAGAGTATTGTATGGAGATTTGAGAGTTATGTTTGAACCAGATATAAAAAGTAATGTTTGGAGAATGTTGCAAGGATACAGGGTGACTACTTGGAAGTTGATTGACTCATCTGGAGTTCACTTTGTAAGATTTGATAATCTTCACATTTTTATGTTGGTTGAAAGAAGATACCCCCTTACACCAATTACCATCACCAATATGCTCAACAAGAAACTTCAAACTGATCATCAAAATGAGATGTGTTATCAACTGCTGAAGCTTATGGTAAAGCAGCAAAAAGGAAAATGAAAGGTTTGAATGCATCTTCCTGAAGTGTGATGAAGACTTTTAAAGAAGAAACTTGAAGATTCAGAAGATGAACATCAAGTTTAGGGGAGGATTGTTGGGTCTTAAAAGACTTCATGGATTCTTAGAAGTTACTGCTGCTCAGGTACATAATGGAAATTATGCTAAGTGGTTAGTACTGGTAGTATAATGTTACCACTGCTAGTTACTACTGTTAGTATAATTTAGTACTGATAGCATAAAGTTACTGCTGTTAGTTGAAGTTAAGACTGCTCAGTGTTGAAGACTAAAATATAAGCTAAGTAGTTAGTGCTGTTAGTAGTAAAAGTTAAGACTGCTAGTACAGGTTACTACTGTTAGTGTATATTAGTACTGCTAGTACTAATATTACTACTGCTTATGTTTATTAGTGCTGCTGGTGGAAAGATTACAACTCCTTCCTCTTGAGCTTCTTCATGAACAGATTCACCCTTCTTTTCTTCCTCTTTATCAGCATCTTTCTCATTTATCTTTTTGATTGCTTTTTCATCTTCTTCAGATCCAATAGCTACAAAAGTCTGATCTTGCTTCTTATATCTCTCATACAAGACTTGAATCTCATCAAATGATTTAGACTTTAATTCAGCATGCTTCTTGTTTGCTACATGTTTCAGATAAGTGATCATTAGATTTCTGAGCTTGAAAAGATATTGTTGGTGGCTTGATTTCTGAACAGCACTCCTTTTGTTCTGCAAACAAGAAACTTCTTTTGGGGGCAGCATTGTGTCATGTAAAAACTTTGCTCTTTCCTCAATAGAATATTGCTCCCTTTCTTCTTGTTGAATCTTTTCAGCAAGAATCTGATCTGCATTTAATTGTGCTTGAATGTAATCAAATTCAGTTGCAGTGCCTTCTCTGCAGCTTCTTCATCTTGCTCATACCATCTTCTAGTAGAAGTGCATCAAGATCAATTTGGTCCTTTGTGTTTCAACATCCATTTCAGCTTGCACTCTTTTAGCTTCCTCTAATCTGCTAACTCTTGAAGCCTTTTGATGTCTTTGTATGCTTGAACTTAGCTTGAATGGTTCCTCTTCAGTCATTGGCTCCTTTCCTTTTCTCCTTTGACCCTTTCTGCCTCACAGTATACCTCCTGCAGCATTTAACTTTCAGCAGCATTAACTTCACCAGTTTAACCTTGAGCTAGAGAGAGAGATGTACTATCAGGATTAGTTCTGTTAGTATTAACTTGAGCTAGTATTAACTTGTGCTGAAATCAGGTTCTTCAAAATGAAGAATTTTTTTCGGTAGGAGTTATTTTTGTCAGACTTTGATTTCCTTTTTGGTAATCTTTACAAGAAGGTGCTTGTTGATCCCTTAACCCTTCTAAAGCTACATTGTTAGATATGTGCAGCCTCTAAGGTGGAAGGACTTATTTGTTCTTCTTGAGCCTCCCCTGAACCCTTGCTCTTTTCAGGAGTAGCAAATGTATCTCCTTGATCTGTTTCAAAAGGAACTTCTTGATCTTGATCTTGACCCATCTGATCTTAGTTTCCCTTACTTTTTTTTCATTCCTCAACTTGTTCTCTAGCTTTTTAACCTTCTCCATCAGCTTGAAGATTTCTGTTCCAAGAGTCTGCTTTGTTTCATCAGTTCCTTTTCTAAAGATTTTACTCTTGACTCCAGCCTAGGTACAATATCCATCAGGTTCCTAAGTTGCTCTCTTTCTTCACTAGATCTAGATGCTTGAATCTCAGGTTCATGTGAAGGTGGTGGAGGACGAATAAATGATAAGAAGGTTCAAATGATGGACCTTCTGTTATCATGATATTGAAGGTGATGGAATTTCGAGGGAGATGGTGGAAGATAAGAGTTGGTTTGAATTGTTCCGGAATGGTAGAGACTTATGGAGATGATGTTGTAGGTGGTGGAGGTGTTGTTGTGGGTGTTGGTTGTACACTTGATGGTTGATGAGGTGTTGATGAAGATTGTACAGGTTGAGTTGGAGGTGTTTGTACAGAGTGAGTTAAAGTGGAAGGTGGTTGTGTTATTTGTACATTGAGCATGTGAGGTAGCTGGTACAGTCTGAGTTGGTGTTGGATCATCACTTGGTTGAGATTGACCTGCATCAATGGTTAGCATAACAGGCAACAATGGTCTATGTATCCCTTGAAAACTTCTTTTCATATTTCCAAAAATCTTTTTGGTTAATGACACAGGGACAAACAGGTTTTTGTTTTCAGTTTGAACATTCAAAATCATTGGAAGAAAAACGGGGGGGTACATTAAAAATTTGATTTGCCTTTTAGATTTGACGATCATTCCATCAAAGATTAAGTTTTTGAAAAGTTAATGTCCCTTCCAGTGGAAAAAAGACAGATCAACGCTTCTAGTGCATGTTTCGCTAACCAATTGATCCCATCCTCACTTTTGGAGCCTTAGAACAGTGTAAAGGAATATGAAGGTTAAGAATCTCCATTGGGGTGTAAAGTGACTTTTCCAAAATGTAAAAGTTCTGTCATTTACGTACCCAATATTTTGCAATCCTGCAAAAATCTCTTCATTTTGCAACATATGAATTCCTGAAGCATCTGCTAATTTGGTTGCCTCCCAACAGACTCTTCAGTAATTGAATATTCATTGGTATCTATTGTTGCATCAGTTGTTGAGTACCCAATCTGCAAAGGTGTTTAGCGTTGCAGTATGCCAAAATGCTTGACAAGAGAATGTTTAGATTAGGTGGATGTGAGTGGAGAGCATACCTCAATTTTGATCTTCTGAGGAAATCCACTATCTCTGTGTACCCAGCACTCTCAGTGGGTTTGAGTAAGAAACCCACTTGGTTGTGCTTATCGCAATACTTGAGTTGCGCCATTGAAACACTTGGTGAAAATATTTGAATCTTTAAAAATTTAGTACGGTGATGCTGGACGTTTTGACAAGATTAGGTCATGGTAGTGGGGAGCAAAATTTTAACGATTGCTTTTAAAATATAGGGTAAATAGTGATACGATGAAAGAGAAATTTCTTTATCCCTATATAAGTACTCTATCAGCGTTGTTTAGGCGGCTATCTAACTATAAAAATATCTGCCAACGGTTGGTTATGTTTGAATAAAAATAAAATAATTTTTAATTTAACCAGTATTAAGCTGAAAGCTTACAGGACTTAAAGCTTATGTACTACCAGGACTTAAATAGTCAACCAGACAGTCTTCCATAGTAACTCATAATGACCTAAACATTTTTTCAATACCAGGTTTTAATAAGATTTTACAGCAAGTAGACCACTACATCATTACCAAATTGCATCCAATTAGCAAGTGACACCTGGCATTTTTCTTTTCCATGCCCAAGTTGATCTTTGCATCCTTTTTCAACACCAAGTAGTAGCTTTTTTTACCTGCAAAGTTAGTCTAAACAAGAAAGACAATTCTAATCTAACTTATACTAAGCAGAATTAACCTAAGATAACATACCCAGATTCAATGCTTAACTTACAGATTAAGTGATTACCAGTTTTAACTTTTACAACTAGCAGACTGAATACTAATGCTACCAGTATTAAGTTACTTTGTTACCAGAACTACCTAATTATCACTACTGATAATTTAATAATATACCTGGATTATTTAAACCTTTGGACTATAGAATTAAGAACATTAAATAATACATTATAAAATTTACACTTTTTCCTCCCCTTAAATGTAGCTTATGGGTTGATCATACCAATGCTACTATCCAAGTAATTGAACCGGGGTCCATAAAAGGGTTTAGTCAACAAGTCAGATACATTTAAGTCTGTGTGAATATTCTCCACACTTATGGAGCTTTCTTTCATAACAATCTCTGATGAAGTTGTAGTGGTTTGTTGGAATCTCAATGTGTTGGTCTTGGGACCACCACACTCCCCCCCAGGTTATTTTTGAAATGATATGATTTGACCTATGAACCCTATCTATTATGCTATTATGATATAATATGGAACACTATGTGTTATTACGATTTTGATGATATGATAGACATGGGTTTTTCCAAATGCCAGTTCGTGGCTTTCATTTATCAATGTGGATTTTGGTACTTCATGAAGTTGAAACCATAGTCCAACATGATTTTGAACCACAAAACACTTTTGTCCAACAGCAAATGTACTCTAGCAGCTACATATTCAGACTTCAGTTGTTGAGTGGGCTACATAGTCTGTTTCTTTGATTGCCATGAGATAAGTCTTTGACCTAGAAATTGACAACCACCTGTTGTGGATTTTTCTGTCAAGGTTTGAACCCACCATAGTCACTATCAGAGAATGCCTTCCAAATCTAGGGAGAGTCCCCTTTAGGATACCATTAATCCCAAGTTGGGGTTTGCCCTTGGATATTTGAAGATTCCTCTTGACAGCCATTGATGATGAGAAGTCTTTGGAGTAGGTTACCTGGTGAAAACGTGAACAAAACACATATGCATACATATATCAGGGTTCTAGTAGCAGTTTAAGTACATGAGAGAACCTATCATAGTCTTTAATGTGTACATCTACATCAAAAGCTTCCTCATCTTTGGTCAAGGCAACTTGGTCTTCCATAGGTGTGATTGCTGCTTTGACATTCACACAAGGATCCAAAATTCTTGAGCATGTAGCTAAAACTTGTCCTGAGAGATAGAAGATGCCGTCTTATTTCTGGTTTGACTTGAAGACACTGAAGAAGAATGTTAAGTTCAACCCCATGGAAGCTCATTTGAAATCGGACTTGCATCAAAAGCTTCAAAGTCAGGCACACCTAGACTTGTTTATAGTTAGACCCAAAAAAAAATGATATCATCAACATACACTTGAACCAACATGATATCCTTTTTGTTTCTTCGTATGAATAAAGTCTTGTCAATTGTGCCCCTCTTGTATCCATGCTTCTCTAGGAATGATGACAAAGTAGCATACCAAGCTCTAGGAGCTTGGTGCAAGCCATACAAAGCTTTGACCACCTTGTAAACCTTTGTAGGATGATCAGGATCAACAAAACCAGGAGGTTGTGAGACATAAACCTCTTCATCAATAGTGCCATACAGAAATGCACTTTTAACATCCATTTGATAGACTATGAACCCCATAAATGAGGCAAAGGCCAAAAACAACCTGATAGCTTCAATTCTTGCTACAGGTGCAAAAACCTCATCATAGTCAATCCCTTCTTCTTGTCTATGACCTTGAGCCACTAGCCGTGCTTTGTTTCTGACAACTACTCCTCTCTCATCCTTCTTGTTTCTGTAAACCCATTTAGTACCTATCACCTTAGCACCATTGGGTAAATCAACCAAAACCCATACTTGTTGAAGCTTGAACTGCAACAGTTCTTCTTGCATAGCTTCAACCCAGCTTCCATCTTCAAGGGCTTCTGTCACTTTTCTTGGTTCAAACTGAGATAGAAAGCAAGCAAAAAGACAGTGTTGTTGATCTTTATGATTGCTTCTTTGGTGAGCTTGAATGTAGCTCACTAGAGCATGAGCCTCAGTGATTTTCTTGAGAGAGCTTCTAGTCTGAACAGGTGTATTGGGATCTCCAAGGATTTGACTTTGAGGATGAGCATTGTGAATCCTTAGAGTGGGGTTGGTTATGACATCTACCTCATCAGGGAGATTGTTGAAATCAGTAATAACCCCATCATCATCATAAGAAGCTTGTTCAAAAATACCTTCACTTGATTTATCATAAATCCTTATTTCAGGCATTCATCATCATCATCTCAGAGGAAGACCTTCTTCTACTTTATGAGCACTAGGAGAGACAGCTTATATATGACGAGGAGAAACTGGCTCTTTCTGTATTATGATTACCATACAGTATGACAAGGATTATGTTTGGTATGGTGTTTTTTGTAGGTACTTTGTTCTAAGTGCTTCAATGCAAGGTGCATCAAGTCTTTTTACAAGGACCATAATTGTCATCAGCAGACTGGATATTGTGGGAGTAGAAGATGGCTTCTTTGAGGAGTGAATTGCTGTGTAGCATTGTGTTCAGAACCAGCTGCTTTTCTAGAAGTAGAAGAAACCACTAGAGGGATCTTTCAGCCTCTCTTCACAAGTCTGCAATCAATGTAAATGGGCCTCTTTATGAACCTGCAGGGTTAGCTAATTTTGCAATGATACAGGTATATGTTCATAGTAGTCTGTAAGGATAGTTAGTCAAACATCCACCATATGGGTACTAATCCCTGACACATTGGGTTTTATTCTCTAGAAGTTGACATGAAGATTTACTTCCACTCTCTTGGTGACTAAGTTATAAACCCTAAAGGCTTTACTGTTCACAGAGTAACCAACAAGAAAACCCTCATCAGACTTTCCATCAAACTTTCCTAGTGGGCTAAGAGTATTGAGAATGGTCACATGGCACCCAAATGGTCTTATGTAGCTATGATTGGTTTGAGTCCAAAACATGAGCTCATAAGGTGTTTTGTTCTTGAGGCTTGGGCACCCATTACCTGTTGATGGATATAGACAAGCAGTGTTGAATGCTTCGGCCCAAAAGTGGTAGGCAAGAGTGGTCAGCTAGCATGTCCTAGCAGCCTCTATAAGGGTCCTATTAATTCTCTCAGCAACCACATTTTGCTGAGGAGTTATTGCATTACTAAAACTCCTGTTTTATACCCTTTTCCCCACAGAACTCAAGCATAACCCGGTTTTTAAATTCTGTCCCATTATCTGTTCTAATGATTTTAACTTTTTGATTAAGGTGGTTTTCTATCTGTCTTACAAAAGTCTTAAGGATGTCACTAGTCTCATCCTTTTTGGCTAGAAAGAATACCCAACAAAACCTTGAATAGTCATCAGTAATCACTAGACAATAACTTGCATGGTTGATACTTCTCACAGAAGTTGGTCCAAATAAATCCATATGCAAGGTATGTAATGGGTGGGTCACATATCTATCAATCTTGGCCTTACAGGAGGCCTTGTGTTGCTTTCCCTTCTGACAAGCAACACAAGTGTGGTCATTTTTGAAACTTTTGGAAGGTAACCACTCTACTAGATTATCTTTTACAAGTTTATTTAAGTTTTTAAAATTTAGGTGACCTAACCTCCTGTGCCACAATTTAGCTTCATTGGATGAGGCTTTTGCTAATAAACAAGTGTATCCTTGTGAAGAATCAACATTTTTCATATCAAAAGTATACATGTTGTGTTGCCTAGGAACTTTAAGAAGGACCTGATTTTCATCAGGCATCTTGAAGTCAGAGGACACCACAAAACATTCTTTTTCAGTAAACAGTACATTTAGCTTTTTGTCACATATCTGAGATATGGAGAATAAATTAAAATGTCCAAGTTCTTTCACAAAAGCCACATCATCAAAAACTAAATTTCCTAATCTAATAGTACCTTTACCACTGATACTTCCTTTACTTCCTCCAAAAGTAACAGATCCCACTTTAGAGAGTTCTTGATAATCTTCAAGATGGGCCCTGTTACCAGTCATGTGTCCAGAACATCCACTATCAAAAATACCTCTATGCTCCATATGCTTCAGTGGATGATCCTGCACACACAAAAAGAACGATTATTTACCCTTTGGGGACCCCATGCCTTCATAGGCTTGGGTCTGCCTTGTGGACCTTGATAAACTTGAACATTTGAATCAGGGATATGTCCACTATTGGTATTGGAGAGTGGTGTTGTTTTCTTCCAAACACAACCTGCTGAGGTCTTAACAGCAGTACTCATTTTGCCCTTAACAGCATTTATATTTGACTTGTATGCTGTATTCCTTGAAAAGGGTCTATTTACAGGTGATCTTTGTTTTGAAAAACATTTCTTTGGACTGTTTAGATTCACCTGAGAAGGGTTAGGGCTTGGTTTGTTGGATACTGTTCTGTTCACTCTAGCAGTATTAATATAGGCACAACCAGAATTAAAATATCTCATACCAGTATTAACCCTAGAAGCAGCAGACTTAAATTGAGCAACAGAATTAACATAAACACTACCCGAATTAACATGTTGCTTGCCAGTATTAAATCTAGAAATACTATACTTACTTGTAGTACAGCATAACATTTACACTAACAGAATTAACCTTTCCATTACCAGTATTAACATTTACCCTACCAGTTTTAATAGTATTGTTAGCAGTACTAAGGTTGGGTCTAACATTTACAGGTCTGGGATTGAACTGATTTGCTTTATTCACTCTGTTAGTGTTATTCCAGGCTGGTGTAGCTTGCCTATCATTGGTATGAACCACCCTTTTGCTCTTAAGAGCAGCTTCTCTTGCCATCTTTTTCTCATAATAGTCATAATTCTTAATCAAGTGACTAAGACTTCCACACACAAAACATGGTTTTCTTACAAAAGAGTATCCTGCACCTAAGTCCCTTTGCATTCTTTGATTCCAATTCTGTCTATTATTTAAAGGAATAGGTGAGGAAGTCACTGGTGTCCTAATTGGTTGCCTAGGAGGTTTTACATGCTGTGCACAACTAGGGTCAACTATCTGTGTGGGTTTGGACACTGTTGGTTGAGTCTTTTGGGTGGCATTGGTATGGACAAGGTCATCATTGTCGGAATGATCAGTTACAGTTCCTAGCTCCCCTTCACTGTCATTGGATTGACAGGTTGAGAAATGAGTGGAACTAGCATGACACACTCCAAGATCTCATTTCTGTCATTGGTTATGGGGCTAGATAGATTGAGAAAACAATGGAACTAGCATTAGTCACTGTAGGACTAGGAGTTTGAGGTTGAGGTCCATATTTGCCATACTCATACAGAGAATCATCTATGTCCTCCTGTTCCCTAGGGGTATAATCACCACTAAGAGGATGAGGGACACCTTTGTACTCTACCTGTTTGAATCTGCTGTATAGTGGGATTTGATAATTTCCTGCATCTGTTTCCCTAAAAGCAAAAATACCTCTACTTATTTCTTCCTCATATCCTGGGACATCAGCATTTGATTTGTTGCTCATTACCCTAGTAATACCCATTCTTAATGTTGAGCTTCATCAACATTCCAACTAGCTTCCAAAGATTTTTAGAGGATGCAAACCAAGAATCAACAATTTTTTGTAAAGCATCTTTATCTTTGACAGCTTTCATTCCTATTCTTCTATACTTTTTCAATTTTTCATCTTTTTCAAAAATTTGATTAGCTTGAAAATGTAATTTTTCATTTAAGGAAAGTTGCTGTTTGTGGGAGGCTTTAAGCTGAGATTCTAATTTCTTAACAGCTAGCTTATGGGCAGTTAAAGAAGCTTCTTGGTCACCAAATTCAGATTGCAATTCATCATACTTAGCTTTAAGAGCATTAAATGAATCTAAACACAGTTTTGAGCACATTGATACCTATTATTCACAAGGTGAAAGCCATCTAGAGCTCCATGATTGAGTTCTTCATCTGTAGTCTGCTTACCCAATTATTTGACCTTCATCTATTGGTCATCAAGGCATTCTTTTTCAGGTTCTCACTGGCTTTGAAATTCTTGACCTCTAATTTGCTTCTGCCTGCTCCATCTTTTGTACCTTTAAAACTTTGCACTCCCTAGCACAATATGCCAGTTTATGACAATTGAAAACACTAACTTTTCTCTTATCAAAGGCCACATGCATTTTCCATCCTCACTCTGGCCTATCTACTGTCTTCTTGTTGAAAACTTCTTTCTCTGATAGCAGTTCTAGCAATCTGCCAATTTATATCCATCTCTTCCAAATCCAGATCATCAATTTGATCTAGGTCATCATGTATCAAATCCACATCATCAGCATTTCGTGGCTAGAAAAGAATGGATAAAATTCATCAGCAAGACCAGGTAGGAGGTAGCAGTTGGTGTTGCTTTGGAAGAGGAAGTGGTATAAGAACTATAACTTCCTGAGTTGTGATTTGGCTTATGCTTGCTTGATGAGGCTTTAGCTTGTGATAGAAAAGCCACATTGTCAGATGTGAGAGAAGAAGATGATGTCTTTTGAATGTCTTGTTCATAGACACTCAATTATGTATAGTAATCATCTTTGAACAGTGTGTCAGTATTCTTCTTCGTTCTCATTGTCATGCTAAAACTGTCCACGCAGGAGGAAGGGACACCTCCCAAGTAAGAAGAATTATGATTGGCTCTTCATCTGACACACTAGCACCCAAGGGCACCCCCCCCCCCCCACCTCATCCAAACTGTCGATTAGTAGTGAGATTGGAGTCGGTGTTGGTCCACAAGCCAAAGCGAATAACTCGCTGGTTGCACTAACACCTGGGTCATTGTCTACGTGGCGTTGACGTATCTATGAAGAAGATAGGATTAGATAGAGAACACAAAATATGATATCGTTATTTTTACAGTTAAGTACACAAAATAAGTCTAAGTTTACCTGCGACCCAAACCAGTTGGGGAATTCTTCTTTCATGTCTTTGTTAGGAAATTTACTGAAAAACGTTCATGGTATTAGAATAAGTCGTCGAAAAGATAAGTTAAGAAAAAGAAGTTTCAAAATAAAAACGCGTACCTCTTGAACTGGGACCGGTACGTGTCGATTTCAGGACTGTTGTGAAGTACATACCATATCACTTTCTTCAACTCTTGGGCATCAAACCGAATAACAGACCGTAAACCAATCGATTTACATAGTGATCGGAACACCTGAAACTGACACGTTGGGGGAGGGGGGTCCACATTACGGTCGGGACGATTAAATTTCGTAGTAACATCCCGAAAATAATGAGAACTGAAAGTCAATGCTTCTTCTGCAACATAACCCTCCGCAATCGAACCTTCCGGCTTAGCTTTATTTCGTACATAACCTTTTAGCTTTTTCATGAATCTTTCAAATGGAAACATCCACCGGGGGCGAATAGGCCCGCCTTCAAGAGCCTCTAGAGGTAAATGGATAACCAAGTGAATCATAATGTCAAAGAAAGCAGGAGGATATATGAGCTCGAGATTGCACAGAATATCGACCACCTTGCTCTGAGCTTTCAACATGTCATCCTCCATCAAAGTTGCAGAGCAGATTTGCTTAAAGAATGAACATAGCTCGATTATTGGTTTTGCAACCTCATCGGGCAAGTATTGCTGAAGTCCGTAAGGAAGTAAACGTTGCATCATTATATGATAGTCATGAGACTTCATGCCTGTTATATTGGTATCATTATCGGTCACTTTGTGCTTGAAGTTGGATCTGAACCCATCTGGTAGTTTAACTCATTTGATGAACTGACAAAACTTTTTTCTGTTCTCTAGTGTGAAAGAATACGCAGCATGAGGCTTCGAGCACTTCCTATTTTTGGTTTGGCCAAGCCACAAGCCACTTCGAATGCCAAACCTTTTCAAGTCTTGTCTTGCCTTGGCGGTGTCTTTAGATTTGTCATTCATTAACAAAGTGTTCAACATGGCCTCCAACACATTTTTTCGATATGCATGATGTCTAAATTGTGTTTTAGTGTAAGAAAAGACCAATACTCAAGCTCGTAAAAAATAGATCGTTTAGTCCAGTTCAGCTCGACAAGAACATTGCGTTTTATCTTCACACCCCCCATAACTCAGATGTTTACCCTTCACACGTGTGGGCAATCTAGGAAGTTGAGCCTGGATTTGATCCTGATCAAATTTTCTAGGAGGATCTTCGTCTTCTATCTCACCATTGAATTCAAGTGACCTCATCCATTTATGGGGCTTTTTTAAGAATCTTTTGTGGCCAACATAAGCTATTTTGCCTAACACACGCACATATAGAGTGTCTTCATTACATGTAGGGCATGCCTTGTAACCTTGCCCACTCCACCTAGACAAACTACTTCGAGCAGGAAAATCATTGATGGTCCATAATACCATCGCTCTTATATTAAACTTCTGGCCTGGAGCAACATCTATAGTCTTGACACCTTTCAGTGCCCATAAAACCTTTAGGTCATCAATCAAAGGCCTCAAGTAAACATCAATGTCCTTCCCCAGGGATTTAGGGCCAAGAATTAACAACGTCAGCATAAAAGAACTCTCTTTCATACATAACCACAGAGGCAGATTGTATGTTGTCAATATCACCGGCCATATGCTGTAAGCCTGACTAAGGTTGCCAAACAAATTGAAACCATCAGCAACCAACCCTAATCGAACATTTCTTGGTTCTTTTGAAAAATTCGGATACTTGGTGTCAAAGTTCTTCCATGCTCTACCATCAACCGGGTGTTGCGTCTTACCGGGCTCCGTACACTTTCCAGTAGCATGCCAAGTCATTTCCTTTGTAGTGTGACTAGACTTGTACAAACGTTGTAGTCTAGGAATGATTGGAAAGTAATGCAACACCTTCTTAGGAACTTTCTTCCCCAGTGTGTTACTGTCTTTCCATCTACTCATTTTACACACCGGACAGAAATGTACATCTTTGTTATTGTCGCCCCGAAATAAGAAGTAATTGTTTACACAAGCATGTATCGACTCGTACCCTAACTCGATCGTTTTAAATGTCTTCTTTATTGCATAGTATGATAGTAGAAGCTTGTATCCTTTCGTGGTGGGATATACATGTTAGAAAAAATCTAGCATTTCATAGAATATAGAATCAGTCAATTTACCTTTAACCTTAAAATAGGTTAACTTTGGCATAAAGTCTAATCGAGTCACATAGTCACAACTAGGGTACAGCTCCTCGTTAGCACTTGCATATAACTCTTTAAACTCGTTACGTTTAGCTTGAGTTGATTCATTACTTGTCTCACCAATATCTCCTTGAGTTGGCTCATTTTGTTCATTATTCTGAATAATATAGCTAAGATTATTAAGTAACGCTATCATGTCACTCATCTGAGGTTGTCTTATGTTATCTATTACTGGCGGTGGCGGAGAAAGATCTAGTTCACCGTGGTGAACCCATGTTTTATAACTTGGGTTGCACCCATATCTCGTAATGTGTTTTGGAAGGTTTTCGATGGATACCCACAATACTATTTGACAAGACTTGCATGGACATTTTATATTCTCGGCACTATTCACTAACGGTTTGTAATCATCGATGAATTTCGTAAGACCAGTATAAAATGCTTTTTCATGACGCTCTAAAAGTGTCCAACTCTTATCAATTACCATAACTGCGTTTTAACGATACAATTAGTTATTATATGCAACTTAATTAAACACATTCAAATGAGGAATACGAGATGTTTTGTTCACCTAGTGCAACTATGAAAGGTAACCCCAACCCACCCTTTGAATGATTCGTCTCATATATGAATGCGTATAACCGATTTACTATTTGAGAAAATTTCAGCAGCATTTCCCCTCAACTCCCTAAATATGTGTTTAAAGACATATTCATATGAGTAAAGGAGAAACACTATCGAAATCATCTCAAATAGTAAACCAATTATACGCATTCATATCCTAAATGAGATAAAACATTCAAAAAGCATTCCCAAACAAGGGACTTTCCGAAATTAATTTTGAACGTGTTTTCTATAGGATGATTAGTTTCAGACGGGGTTTTTCTGAAATTAATCACTAAAATCCTAAAACATTCCTAAAACAAATTAATCACTTAAGAATATGCAGATTATAATCAAATCCAAAACAACCCTTTAATGCTTATAAGTGATTTTTAAATAGCTTATAAGCTGTTTAAAAACAGCTTATAAGCATTAAAGGGTTGTTTGGATTTGCTTATAAACATAATAAGTTGTTTCTAAGCAAATCCAAACAACCCTTTAATGCTTATAAGCTGTTTAAAAAAGCTTATAAGCTGTTTAAAAATAGCTTATAAGCTGTTTAAAAATAGCTTATAAGCATTAAAGGGTTGTTTGGATTTGCTTATAAACATAATAAGTTGTTTATAAGCAAATCTAAACAACCCTTTAATGCGTATAAACTGTTTAAAAACAGCTTATAAGGTGTTTAAAAACAGCTTATAAGCATTAAAGGGTTGTTTGGATTTGCTTATAAACATAATAAGTTGTTTATAGTGCAGTAACGGACGAGGTGGGAGGGATAGGTTCTGTTTCAGACATCTTTTATGAGTTTAGAAAGATTTCGATTGATTAAAAAGTTCTTCAAGGTCAGAGTCTCTTCACAAGCTCTGATACCACTTGTAGGATCGATATTCCTTAATGAAACACTGATATACTGTCAACTATGCGGAATCTAGTTGGCAGTACTTAAGAAGAACACACAATAGTTTCTCAAACGATTTCTTTTATAAACCTTTTGAATCTGCCTAACTTGCAGATCCCTAATACAATACTAACAATTCTTAACTTCGTGTTTTTCTATGTTTGTTCTATATTCTAATATCTTCCTAGAGATCCTTTTATAAACATAAGGATAACCTCTAGTAGATGTACAGTCCTTGTATATCATAAACACTAATTGATACTTATCACTAATAACTGTTACAAGATAAATGCTAAAACAACCGTTTAAACTTTATAGTTCCTATATCCACGGCAGTACTTCGATCTTTGACTGGCAGTACTTTGACTTTCTATTTAGCAGTACTTTGATCTTTCACTTAGCAGTACTTTGACCTTTTGACTTGTATTTCCCAACAATCCTCCCCTAACTTGAATTCTACTTGCTTGACTTCAAGTTTCTTGATAGTTGGTCTTCTTTGTTTCAGCACCAGTCTGTCTTGTCATTTAAGCAGTACTTGCCTTCAATCTTTTAAGCTTCATCCTTTGAGCAGTATCTTGTACACAATCTGTTTGAGTATCTTGAAATAAAGCATCTCTTCAAAAATCTTTGTCTTTGTATCAAACAGATTGTTCTTCTCAGCAACATGTCTTTGCAGCATCATGAATGGATTTGATGAGCCTTTACCAAGTAGCCATTCACTCTTGGGCTAGTCAGTTCTTTGGTACCTAGAAAAGGTAATAATCCATGGTGAACTGAAGACCACTTCAACACTCAGAACATGAATCATAGTGTGTTGAATACTATATGACTTTTGGTAAGTCATTATAACCATAAACGGATTTTATTAGTCTTTACCTGAAGCCGTTTGCTCAGGACTAGTCAACTCTCAGTAATAAAACATTGGTGAGTTGAGGACCATATAGTTTTGAGCAAACTATTAAAGCTATCAACGGATTTGAGTTCTCTTTACCAAAAAGCCGTTTGCTTTGGAGTAGCCAATATTTCAGTGCGATACCATGGTGTATTGAGCACCATACAATTTTTGGTAAATTGTCAACCATCAACAAATTTGAGATGTCTTTACCAAAACTTTTTGCTTTGGACTAGTCAATTCTTATGTTTGTTAGACATGGTGAATTGATTACCATTTGCTATGTGGTGGTTAACCAGCACTCAATCCCTTAAAACAGTTTTATTTTCCTTCAATTATTTATGCCTTAAATCTTTTTGCACATTTAAAACTATTTATTCACCAAATCATTTTGTTTTACTTTTTAATCAAAAATCAACTATG
>BQNB010028301.1:30005-56783 GCA_026074375.1 Tanacetum coccineum | reverse complement strand
GAGATTGTTTACGCATAAGTTGCTATTGTCGAAGTCCCTTATTTCAAGAACCGTTAATTGCCTTGTTGTGAGGTAAACGCTAATGCAGTAAATAGATCTATTAGGTTTAACAACCCTGTCCGGGGTTTGAATCCTTGTGACCACCTTGTGAAACGGACATTTTGTTATTAGAAATTAATAGGTATATGACAATAATACCTTGTTTGGGGCACCTTTTAGCATATGAAATACCATATGTTCTGTTAACGTGTCAGTGTCATGAGCTTATTGCGTGAAAGAAAAGAAGTTGCTATACATTGCATTCGTTGCTTTGTTTTCCCGAGAACTAATTATGTGTTCAAAGGTTTTACTCATTGATTAATTTAAACTTTATGAATTTCACTCAACTTTATTTTTGACGTTTTAAACATGTTTTATCCCATGTAACCAAGGCTGAAGGCAACGATGGCATGGAGGTGTCGTGCGTGTGGTGATGGATTTTATGGAAAGACCTGTTGTATGTTTCGGTCTTTCAAAAATAATGTTTTAAGTTGTGTTTAAAAACAATGTCTTTTATTTGAAAACAATTTACTTTTCAAGGTTTGTAATAGACGGTGGTTGCGATTCTGTGGGACCTAACGCATTTTAACTCTCAATAATTATGGAACACATGTTTGGTAAAACATCTTATTTAAGTCGTTTTTTATTATCGTGGTGAAGGATGCTATTTAGTAACACTAAATTGCTAATTTCTGCTGCGCAATCCGATGCCCCTCGGGGCGGGGTGTTACAGACCGAATTAAAAATTACATTACCAATCCACTAAAATTAAAATACAAAATTTAAAAATACATTACAAAAAAGAAATCGACAAAGCATGTTAACTTAAACATTAAATAGATAAAACAACCTATGCTAGTTATTAAACATTAAAAAGAATTAGTGATTCTTTGTATGTGCCAATGAAGAATGATCCACCATCACCTTCGATGCCGACGTTATGAAATTGTTGTGACGGACGGTCATAAACTTGTAACGTGTGAACCATTTCTTGGCCGCTATCAACTTTAACAATTGGATCATCATCCATAGTAAATCCAAGTAATTTTGCAATATTTTAGGAGGGAATGACAAATAGCACTCTCCAAGATGTTACAACAGCAGCTTCGACTTCTAACAACCATGCACATATATATCGGTTCTCATAATGAATGACGTTTCATGAAATTATAAGAGAGTTTCCTAGCTTGTAAATATAGAATGGAATTGGAAGTGAGTTCCTTAACTGAGTAGGTATGTCTAAAACATGAAATTGGTAGTTAATCAAATCAAAATAAACAAGCATATAGAGTTTGAAAGAAGAACTATCATCATTAAAAAAAAGTTTTAGAACAACCCCAGAAAATACAACTACTTGCAACTGCTACTCCACATGATCGTTTTATTCTTATACCGAGACGGGGCAAACGGTAATTCCCAAGAACAATCCATGTATCCGAGTTTAAAGTATACATTAACACATGCCATGGTCCGTCTTCGTATAACGGCATAGAAATATTAAGTATTGTTGGGTCTAACGTGTCAAGACGGACACCGAAACCCTAAACAATTTTTTCAATTGTTGGCCTATTGGGCATGAAAGGGACTTCAATTTCAGAAAATTTTCTTATACATGGGTTCCAAAGAATTGCCCCTACATGACAACCAAATGAAAAACACCATACCCCCTCAGAAGTGGTAATTGGTGTTAGATATGTTTGTGAAAAATTTGTATTTAGCAAACTTAAGGACATTTGTCCATCTGCAGAACACATAAATGTTCGTTACCCACATTATACTTTAAAGTAAAACAACACATTTCACATTGATGAGAACCGTATTCACGGCCAAAGATGTCATTGTCTATTGTATACTTCCATGATTTTGACACCATACGAAACTTAAGTAAACTCTAAACATGTATTTTTTTCGTGATTTTGATTTGGATATCAAAGGGTATGTAGTCGGACATTGTAAACAAGTAAGAAATAAAATATTAGAGGATTATGTTGTTGAAAATAGAAGTGTGTGAATTCAGTATCAACGTAGGGTATATATAGAGGAACAATAATGAAAGCAAAGGTGTTTATACACATTTTTACATTTACTGAATATATCCAAATATTGATTTGATAAGGTCATGCCAACTATTAAAACAATCAAGTCAATAATAACATTATATATACAAGTGAATTGAAACATTTTTAACACAATACTAAACATGCAAATACTTTAAATCTATTATTAGAAAAGACTTACACGGTTATAACATGATATGCATAAAATAATAACATGAACGACAAAACCTAAAATATTATTCCCATGCTTTATTCATTAACAAGAATTAGTGATTCTTTGTATTGGCCAAAGAAAAATGAACCATGGTTTGCTACGAAACCAACGTTTTAAAAACTTTAAAATCTTGGATTGAACACTTGTAGTGACTGATGCAATTGTTGGAGGAACGAAGCTTTAATTATTGGTTGCTTATCTTTATTAAATTTAATTAATTTGAGCTCATGATCTGCTGGGTACGGAATGGTGAATAGTTGTCTGTACAATGAAACTTCACCATCATCAACTTCTAGCTCCCATGCATATATAATATAGAAGTCACCAAAATTAAAACTGCCATATATTATAATAGAGTCTTCAAGCTGGGAAATATAGTATGGAGGTAAATATTCCCCGACTAGCATCTGTTCAGGCATGTTTATAACATGAAATTGGTGAGTAATCAAATCAAATGAAACTAACATGTAAAATTTTGTATGAAATACCATCATCAATATAAAACTTCTCTGAACCAACCCAAATTTTTTTACCACCAACAACTGCTTGACCTGACCGTTTAATTCTTATAGATTCACATGACAAACAGTAACTCTCAAGTTTATACCAAGTTCTCGAGATTAATGTAAACACTGACACATACCATAGACCTTGACCATAATAGGGATAATTTATCTTCAAAAGTGTTGGGTCTAGAGTGACAGGATGGACACCAAAACCAAATAACATTTTGGGTGAGTCAGGTTCAAACGTGTAATTGGGGACTAATATACAGACCGATTTTTTAAGTGATGGGTTCCAAATAAATAGCATTGAGTTTTTCCCATATGAAAAACACCATACACCTTCAGATGTAGCAACTGGTTTAAGAGAAAAAAATTTAAATTAGAAACTACATGTGACAATTCTAAATTATCATCTAACACATATGAAACCTTCAATATTTTGCTTAAAGGTTAAATATAAACAACAATTATTGCTCTCACAAGAACCGTATTTACAAATAAAGTTGGAACAGTCTATGGAATACTTCCACGACTTTGACATGGTACGAAATTGAAGTAAAGATTTCACTGGAAGTCTATTAATGATAGCCAATTAAAGATCAAATGGTATGTTGTCTGACATTGTTTACAAATTTTAATGGTTATGACTCTATGCTATTTTACTGGGTATATATACAGCAATAACATAGTATACATCATATTCACATTATTTGTACATTACAGTTACCATTAAAAAACATGGACTTGATCACTATTAACTTCACGCGATCTATAAAATAATTCTGACATTACATATACTGTTAAAAAACATTGACTAGACAGGTCTATGACATAGACTTTATCACTATTAACTTCACACAATTTAGAAAATAATTCCAAAATTACATATACTGTTAAAAAACATTGACTAGACATGTCTATGACATGGAATTGATCACTATAAAC
This sequence comes from Tanacetum coccineum, assembly GCA_026074375.1. Taxonomy (NCBI): domain Eukaryota; kingdom Viridiplantae; phylum Streptophyta; class Magnoliopsida; order Asterales; family Asteraceae; genus Tanacetum; species Tanacetum coccineum. Next base: position 53,022 of record BQNB010028301.1, on the reverse strand, counting down.
TTCATGCGATCTAGAAAATAATTTTGAAATTACATATACTGTTAAAAAACATTGACTAGACAGGTCTATGACATGGACTTGATCACTATTAACTTCACGCGATCTAGAAAATAATTCCGGACATGGACTTGATCACTAATAACTTCATGCGATCTATGGAATAAACTTTTTCTTTAAGAAACATTGACGAGACAAGTCTATGACATGGTCTTGATCACTTTTAAATTAACGCGATCAATGAAAAAATAATGACAATTCTTTTACTTTATATTATGACTCTTCAGTATATATATATTATGAAACCAACATGCAGTGATAACATCCTAAACTGAATAATAAAAATAAATATGGCGTCAAATATAAGAAAATTCAAGTGCTTAATTCATTATAGTGAAACGCAACAAGGTGCCATAATGTCAGAAGATTTGACGTACTCAAGTTTACATGAAATGATGATGAAGAAATTTAATTTGGAAGCAAATTCTCAATTAAATTTATACTTTAAGCTCTCTTCATTTAACTATACTGTTGATATCACAAATGTTAGCCTCAAAATATTGAGTCGAACATGAAGTTCGTCCATTACGTTTGTTGGTCTCGGTCAGTGAATACTGTAACGTTGTAATAGGCTAGTATCAGGAAACAAGCTCGTTAGATAATCTAATATTGTATATGATGCGGGTTTAATCACAAGCAAATCCCGAGCCCGGTCCGAGTCAAATATCCCACACGATTCATTTAATGTGTCGGGATATATATACCTCTTTTCATTTAGGAAAAGAAGTTGGTTTTTCTTTTACTTGTAATTTTTCTCTTTCTAATTCCAACCATTCTCTCTAACCTCTCTCTACATCTCTCTTATTTCTCTCTCTAGAAAATCATTTCCTTTCTATTGTTCTTGGTTGATTCGTGGCTGATTCATGAAGTAAAAGTGTTAATTGGGTTCCTACAATTGGTATCAAGAGCCTAAAGTGGTATTCATGATTCTCTTGTTGTTAATAAGCTCAAAATTGTGGCTTATTCTTGTCAAAAAGCCTACGGCTCAAGTGGTTTTTGGAAAATTGGTTTGTTAATCATACTATTTCCTTGTTATAATTGTTAAACAGGTGTTGATGTTACCATTTCTTGCTACACATGAGCTTCAAAATGGTAAATTAAGCTAATAAGGTACGGCTTATAGAAAAGTTCTAAGTGGCGATTTCAATTGTTTATGAAGAATCACAAGGATAAACATGTTCCTTAGTGATTAATTATCTTCAACCCACTTAGTTATAATCCTTTGTGGCTAATTTGATCATGTTTTAAGCTTATTCAATTCGGCTTATTTAAAAGCTCAACGTGGCAGTTTGGTTTGTTTTTGAAATTAACAACGAAAAACGTAGGTAAAAGTATGTAATAATCTTCTACACACTGAGTTTATAGCCTCTATATCTTATATGCGTAGCAAAATAGCTTATTTGACTTCATTGTGCTTATTTCAAGCTTGATGTTCTTCGTGGTGGTTTGCTCTATTTCGTGAAGAATCACAAGAAAAGTGTTACTTTGTGATTAATCATCTACTGGTCACGTGTTAATAATCCTTTATAGCTTATTTGATCAGATTTAAAGCTTATTTATTTGGCTAATTTGATGTTCATCATGGCGGTTTGGATTTAAAATTTAAATCATGTGGCGGTTTGATTAAATTAATCAAACAAGGTGGCGGTTTGGATATAAATAAGCTAAAGTAATAATAGTGGCAAACACAAGAAATGCACTAGTGAAATAAGTGGGAAAAAAGGGTGTAAAGTGCTTATTTTAACTCTAGTGGCGACGGTTTGACAGAAAAAACCAAATTAGGTGGCGGTTTGCTTTTATTTGTGGCGGTTTGATAGGTACACACGGCGGTTTGATTATTTTATGAGCAAATATAAACGAAACTCTGCCCAAAATTCAAAAAAACATGGCGGTTTGACAAAAGTTTTGGTGGCGGTTTGAAAAAGTACTAGTCGACGGTTTGATTAAAGTAGACGGCGGTTTGATATTATACTACAGGCAGCGGTTTGATCAAAAGTTAAAGTGGCGGTTTGGTTATTCTTGACGACGGTTTGATCAAAAATTCTAGGAGGCGGTTTGGTTATATTTAGGTGGTGGTTTGCTTTGTTATAAGCAGCGGTTTGCTAGATATTTGTCGGCGGTTTGCCAACATTAGGTGGCGGTTTGTTTATTTTCAAATGAAACCGAAATTTATTTTAGACTAACCAAATTCGGTGATTCAATTTTGGTAAAGACCAAATTTAGTGAATCATTTTCGGTGAATCAAATAATGAACAAATCGGACTTTGAACTTTAAACGGCAACTAATCAAACTTCATCAAACATCAACATAAACATCAAACAAGTACTTAAAAGACAATTCAAACAACAAACAAACCTTAATCTCAAACAATCATTCATTCACGGTTTTCTATTGATTTTGTAAAATACCGTTAATTCATTTATCGGTTTTAATCATAGACTTGTAAAATCCCGTGAACGTTAATTGTATTCAAAACCACAACTTCAATCACAACACATCCACTTCAGATACAACAAATATTTCATACTTCATAATTCATAATCAATCAATCATTCATCATGACTACTCCAATCAACACATCCTCAACAGATAGTCAAATGCATAACAATATCATGGAAGCAGGGTCGAAAGATCGACCACCAATGCTTGGACCAGGAAGATATGCTCAGTGGAGATCGCGTTTTCTATGATACATTGACACTATAGCAAATGGTGAATATCTGAGGAAATGCATTCTTGAGGGTCCATACAAGCTAATAAGAGTAGTAATTGAAGCTGCTGAAGCAACAGAAAATTCTCCAGCTGTACCACAACATGAAGAAGTTGAAACAACACATAACATGTCTGCTGAGAACAAACCGTATTTTCACGCTGAAAAAGAAGCAATTTTCTTGCTTTTAACTGGTATTGGAGATGAAATGTACTCAACTGTTGATGCATGCAAGACAGCTAATGAGATGTGGATAGCCATTGAAAGGCTACAACAGGGTGAATCATTGAACATACAAGATGTAAAGACTAATTTATTCTAGGAATTTAGGAAGTTTACCTCTCATGATGGAGAGTCAATGGAGTCTTATTACTCCCGGTTCTACAAGATGATGAATGAGTTCACGAGAAACAACTTGCAAGTTACTACAATGCAAGTGAATGTTCAATTTCTTCAATAACTTCAACCAAAATGGTCAAGATTTGTGACGATTGTTAAGCAGGCTGAAGACATAGACACTGTCTCATATCATAAACTTTTTGACATTATGAAGCAGTATCAAAAGGAAGCTAATGAAATTCATGCTGAGAGAATAGCTAAAAGTGAAAATCCATTAGCACTTGTAGCGGCTGCTCAACCATATCCAGAAAATTACCATCAAGCAACAAAACCTCAACGAGCATTTTCACCAGCACCAAAGCATTCTTACTCCACAAGTTCAAGTACACCTACCAGACACATAGGCAAAGACATCGCAAAACCAATTACACCTCCATCTGAGTCAGATTCTGATGAAGACAGTGATCCTGAACAAGCTTAGAAGGACAAGGAAATGCAAAAGAATTTGGCTCTCATTGCAAAGTATTTCAAGAAGCTATACAAACCTACCAACAACAACCTTAGAACTTCTTCAAACTCTAGGAACAAGACTGAAGATACCACTCTAAGGTACAAGAATGACAATCAGTCTGGACAGTTTGGGAATCAAAGGACAATGACAGTTGTTGGGGCTAAGGAAACTGTAGGCAGTCAGGTAGTACAACAGAATGGGATACAGTGCTTTAACTGCAAGGAATATGGGCACTTTGCTAGGGAATGCATGAAGCCAAAAAAGGGTAAAGACTACTCGTATCACAAGGAGAAGATGTTGTTGTGCAAACAAGCAGAGAAAGGTGTTCCACTGCAAGCAGAGCAAGTTGATTGGCTAGCGGACACGGATGAAGAAATTGATGAACAAGAATTAGAAGCACGTTACAGTTTCATGGCGAACATTCAGGAAGTCTTACCTTTAGAATCCAATTCAACTGATACGCCATTGGAACAGGTACAATACGATGATGAATATAATGTGTTTGCCAATGAGAGACAACATTCTGAGTAACCTGAATCCATTAATGACACATATGTTTTAGAAAAGGATGATAGCAATGTCACTCCTGATTCATCAAATATATGTAATAATGATAATCATGTTGACCAAAATGCTGCAGAATGCGATGATGAGCATGCTGCGCTTGCTAATTTAATTGCAAATTTAACTCTTGACACTGAGGAAAACAAAAAGATTTTAAAGCAATTAAAGAAAGCAAACGCATCATTGACTCAAGAACTAAAGGAGTGCAATTCTAAACTTGAGGAGTCTAATAGAGCTCTAGGAGAGTCTACTAGCACCCGAGATGGATGTCTTATTGAACTTCCGAACAAACAGACTGAGCTTGAGAAGTACAAAGCCTTTAATGACCAAACTGATGAATAGGACAAACTTCAAAAGAAGTTAGATGAAACTCTAGGACTATTATCTCAAAAAGAAATTGACATAAAAGAAGGTTTAAAAACCAAAGCTTATGAAATTTCAGTTGTCAATCAAAAACACGATGAGCTAGTCAAAAAGAGTATTTTAACAAAGTCACAATTTGAAGGTCTTCTGAAAGAGAAAAGTAAGGTCATTTTAGATTTAAAGGTTAAAGAAGAAAAGGATATTGACAAGATGATTGAAATAGATAAACAATTAAATTTTTTGAACAAAATTGTTTATAAATGTAATCAGCCAATTCACACCATTCATATGTTAGCACCTAAATGCTCGACATATAATGGCTGACCAACCTTTGCTAATCCAATGTACCTCAAGAAAGCTCAATTTGAAAAGCCCTATTTGTATGAGATCCTATATGATACTTCTGATCTTGCAAACAGATTTGTCCCTAATAGGGAAAAGACAGTGACTCTTGAAAATAAGAGTAGATCAAAATTGCATAAAGACACAGTAAAACCATATAATTACACACATCAGAACAGTCTTTATGAAATTTTCAAACCACCCTCAAAACAATATCTTGATCAGTTGGAACGCGCAAAAGAAGTTAGGAAAACAATGTGGAGGAAAACGTTTGTTAGAACAAAACCAAACATTGCTAAAAACGTTGCCTTTCTTCCCGTTTTGAAATCCATTAGTAAAAGTAGACAAGCTTATAACGACATGACATTTGACATCAAACATTTCAGAAAACTTGTTGATCAAGCTCGGTTCAAACATTCTAGTGATACCTTTCGTGCGCCTACTGCTCTAGATATGGAAGTTTTGATAAAAGACTTATTGATGAAAGACTTATTGATGCCTCTTTCGATCAAAACACTAAATGACAGTTTTCATTTTGAACATGAACTTAAAATAGAAATGCGTGAAGATCTTGAGTACGTTAAATCCCTTGAAAAAGAGAATGACGAACTTGAATCTGAAAAGGCTGATTTTTCAAACATTTATGATCTACTTCTCGAAGAGTGTGTCTAAAGATGTTATGTACTCTTATTTGCATTCTTTGTCTGATTTAGATGCTCTTAATGAATTACAATGCTTGTATCTTCAAAAGGTCAAAGAATGTGAATGTCTTGCACAAAAGCTTTCTAAACAAACTGATACTGTTAGTAAAGAGGTTCATAATAAGATTTTGAGAAGTTTTTCAAAACTTGAACAACACTCGCATTCTCTTGAACTTGCTTTACAACAATGTAAAGATCAAATGAAAAATGACACAGTTTGCAAACAAAATGGATCAAATGTATTTCTAAAAGAACGTGAACAATATCATGAAATACAAGATTTGAAAGCTCAAATGCAAGACAAGAACATTGCCATAAGTGAGTTGAAGAAACTCACTGAAAAATGCAGAGGAAAGTTTGTGGAAACTCAGTTTGATAAACAATGTGTTGTTAGACAACCAAATACTCAACGGATTCCAAAACCATCAGTTTTAGGAAAACCGACTCCTTTTTCAAATTCTCCTGAAATGAGAAGTTTTCAAACGAAATAGTCGGTTGACAAAACTAATGAGTCGAGTGGTTTGTTTAAACAAGTCACTTAACAGACTATGCCTCAGAATAGAAAACAAGCGGAAATAAACACGAATGTGATTAAACCAGGAATGTATAGAATTGCCTATAGCACAACACAAACTAGAACACCATAGTTGCCTCAGACTTCTAGGAATACTAATCCTCACGTGTCTACATCTACAGGAATAAATCATTCTACTAGTGTTAGCAGACCACAGCTTAAGAGATATCAAGTTAAAGAAAAGGTCTTGCCAAACAATAGTCAAGTGAAGTTTAAGGGGAGTGAAGTAGAAGACCACCATAGGATTTCCAGTAATTCCAAGAAAACAAAGTCTGTAACTGCGTGTAATGATAGTTTGAATTCTAGAACTTCGAATGTTAATGTTGTTTGTGCTGATTGTGGACAATGTGTGTTTAATTCAAATCATGATGCTTGTGTTTCTAGATATTTGAATGACGTGAATGCTAGAACTAAGAAGCCTAATGTAGTGCCTATTAGTGCTAGTAAACCCAAGAGAAAAGCAAACAAATCTGTTGCAACATCCCATAAGAAAATAGTTGCATCAGATACCACTATTCAGAAATCCAAGAGTTACTATAAGGAGTTGTATGAGAATACAAATCAGGCATGGAAATGGTGGATAGCAAAGAAATGTCCATTAGGATATAAATGGACACAAAAACCAACTAAGACAAAACATATATGGATCCCTAAGATTAGGAAAGCTAATGAACCAACAAGTATTAGTCCTACTATAGACATTGTCTCTAGGATAACTAATGCAAAAGATATCAAATTCCTTAGGAATCCAATTTGTTCCAATGTTTCCATCGTCCTCTAATTCTCTTGCAGATTGTACAACTCATCCTATTCATTTTTGACTCTGGATGCACAAAGCACATGACGGGCTAATCTCAAGCTTTTGTGTAATTTGTTGGAGACATTTCTGGGGTACTGTTCGATTTGGAAATGATCAGTTTGCTCCAATTCTTGGTTATGGAGATCTGATCAAGGAATGTCCACGATCAAACTGTTTATTACGTAGAAGGCCTCAACCAACAATCTTTCTCTCTTTTGTCAACTTCAGTGATGCTGAATGGAGGTTTGCTTTCAGGAATCTACTGTTTTGTGAGAGAACTTCAGGAAACGATTTTACAAACTGGTAGTCTGTATCTGATCTCTACACAATATCTCTCAAGAAACCACTTCATCAACTCCAATTTGCTTCATGGCTAAAGCTTCACCAACTCAAGCATGGTAATTGAAATCGAAGGTCTTTCTCACTTAAACTTCGATTTACATCACCTTACACCTCGAAGAAAGACGTTGTGACGCTTACCTAATGATGAAATATTCAGAGGATCAACTTTGTCGTCTTGTGAAATGAGTAAAGCAAAAAGAAGTTCATTCAAGACAAAAGCAGTTCCTAGTTCCGAAGGAAGGCTGAATTTGCTTCACATGGACTTGTGTGGTCCAATGCGGGTTGCAAGCATAAATGGGAAGAAATATATTCTGGTGATTGTTGATGACTATTCAAGATACACTTGGATTCTTTTTCTACGATCCAAGGATGAAACACCAGAAGTTATCAAAGACTTTCTCGCGATGATTCAACGCAATCTTCAAGCTTAAGTTATTAGTGTCCGTACTGACAGAGGCACAAAGTTCTTGAACAAGACACTCCATGCTTCTTTCAAAGAATAAGGCATTGAACATCAGACTTCCACTGCTCGAACACCTGAACAGAATGGCGGTTTCGAAAGATGGAACCGTACACTTGTTGAGACTGCTCGAACGATGCTTTCAGCTTCTAAGCTTCCATTATCAATTTGGGCTGAAGCAGTTGCAATCGCATGCTATACTCAGAACAGATCAATCATCATATCGGCTCATGGAAAGACGGCGTATTACATCATTAATGACAGGAAACCTTCAATAAAACATCTTCACATCTTTGGTTGCATTTGTTACATAACTAGAGATGGGGAAAATTTGGATAAGATGAAAGAAAAAGGGGATCCATGTGTAATGGTGGGATATTCTACTCGGTCGAAGGCATATCGTGTTTACAACAAGAGAACACGCTTAATAGTTGAGTCCATTCATATCAAGTTTAATGAAATCAAAGAAATGATGTCTGATCACTATTGTTCAGACCTCGCACCACAACGACAAGAGATGTCTGTTGAAAATGTCTCTTCAGGCCTCTTTCCTCAAGGACAAAAGGCGTCAGATTATGACAACTTTGACCCCGTGCCCCCAAGACAAAATGTTGTTCCTATAGTAGAGAAGACAGATTCGTCACACCAAGGGTTGGAATTTCTCTTCAGTCCTTTAATTGAAGAATACTACAATCCAGCACACGGTCATGCTGAAGACAACAACAATGATCAAGCACCGAATGCATCATTTCAAGAAGATGAATTTATCAATCCTATTTGTACACGGGTACAAGAAATTGGTGAGTCTTCCTCACGCAACAATGATAATACCAGTGTGCATTCATTTCAACCACAAAGTCATGATTACCGATGGACCAAAGATCATCCATTAGAAGAAGTTCAGGGAAATCCAACCATGCCAGTTCAAACAAGATGACAACTTGCCACAGATCCTGAAATGTGTATGTTCATGCTCACGATGAGTATAGTCGAACCGAAGAACATTAAGGATGCAATGGCTGATCCTGCATGGATTGAAGCAATGCAGGAAGAACTTCATCAGTTTGACAGACTAAAAGTCTGGGAACTAGTCGACAAACCATTTGGCAAGATGATTATAAAGCTAAAGTGGTTATAGAAGAACAAAAAGAATGAAGATCAGACTGTAATTTGCAACAAAGCATAACTTGTAGCTAAAGGTTATGCTCAGGAAGAGGGTATTGATTTCGAAGAATCATTTGCACCAGTTGCTCGCTTGGAGGCAGTTCGGATTTTTGTTCCCCACGCAGTACACAAGTCTTTTCCAATCTATTAGATGGACGTGAAAACAACATTTCTTAATGGTCCAATGAAGGAGGAGGTTTATGTTGCTCAGCCGAAGGGTTCGTTGATCCAGATCATCCAGAAAAAGTATACCTTCTCAGGAAAGATTTGTATGGATTAAAGCAAGCTCTAAGAGCCTGGTATGATGACCTATCAAACATCCTAATGTCCAAAGGCTTTACTAAAGGTACAATTGACCCAACTTTATTCAAGATAAAATACAGGGAGGATATTCTACTTATGCAGATTTACGTTGATGACATAATTTTTGGGTCTACAAACCCTAAATATTCAAAAAGATTTGAAAAGTTAATGCAAAGTAGATTTAAAATGTCCTTAATGGGGGAAATGAAGTTCTTTTTAGGACTATAAATCCACCAGTCCCCAAAAGGTATTTTTATCAATCAGGCCAAGTACACTTTAGAAATTTTAAAAAGCATAATATGGATAATTGTCACTCCATTGGTACACCATTGGCTACAAAAGCCAAACTAGATGTAGATTTGAGTGGAGAACCCGTAGACCAATCTGATTACCATAGTAAAATTGAGAATGTGAGGCACCTTGTGGTGATGTGGTAGTGTCCTTGATGTAAGAATTTAGTAATGCTTGATTGGGGTGATTTTTTTCTTGAGATGGTTCATGATGAAGAGTGAGTGGTTTGGGCATTGGTGTAGGTGAGTTTACATTGAGCCCATTTGATGTGTTATAAGAGTTTAGTTTCATCCTCCAAATGGGTTTCACACTCATTTTGGCTACCCTTGATGGTTTGGATGTGGGTTTGTTAGGAGATGTCATTGGTGAGGATGATTGTGATGATGATGGTTGAGAATGTATTTATAGTGGATGAGAGGTTTAAATTAAGAATAATGGACATTTAAAGGATCAAATCCAAGAAATGTTTGTGAATTCAGGGAAACAGTAGCTAAGTCTAGAGGGTATTTGATTAAAGGGAGGTGAAAGAAAAAAAATTGTTTTACCTGTTTGCCTAGGCCCGGTTCACCCTTAATTAGGGGGGTCGGTCCCTTTAAATTAAGGGTGGTGGCTCTTTTGATATCTAAGGGGGAAGCCTACTGGCATTTCCCAGATTTCCCAAAATTTGATTTTTCTCAAAATTTTGTGTGAGGGTTTATGTTTTGGTGGTTAGTTTGCAGGAAGTGATGGCGAATCTCAATGTGTTTTGTTCGTGAGTGTTGAATGAGATTCTTACTTTAAGTATTTTATAGCCCTTTGTATTCACTACATTATTGGAATGTCGGTCTAACCTAAGCCCATAGTCGAGATAGATTTGTTTATTCTTAGAGGCTTGTTTGTCATTGCTTCCGCGCTTACGTATTCCGCTTCGGTTGTGGAGATGGCAAAGAGCGTGTTTGATTTCTTCCAAAAACCAAGATGTAGGCAAACATCTCATAAAAGTGCAAAACTCCATAGTGCTCTTGCGATTCTACTATATCCAGCATGATCCGAATCCGCATACACTATTGTTTCTATGCCAGATCCCTTAGGATACCATAATCCTAAATGTGTAGTGCCTGTAACGTATCGGAAGATACGTTCAACCGCTTCTAGGTGAGAGGTTTTGGGATTCTCTTAAAAGCGTGCGTAAAGGCAAACACTAAACATGATATCACCTCTACTTGCCGTATGTGGAAGGAGATGATGAAAGAGTTAGTGATTTTGGTGTGTAGTCAATTGAAGAGGATGAGGTGTCTTTGATGGATAGAGTTTTAGAGGGTGCATTGGGAGCACTAGGAGATGATTCTTGAAGCTTGGGTGATGGGTTGTAGTGTCTTTATTTATCAAGTCAATGAAGAGTTGTTTTGGTGGTATGATGGTGAATTTTGGTTTCTTTGATGGTTTGGAAATGGAAGCTTTTGATGAAGCCATAAAGGTTGATAATGGTTAATGTATGATGAGGAAGATGATGTGTTAGTGATGATTATTTGGAAGGGATTTATGGGAAGATAATGGATTAAAAAAGGAATGAATTTGAACTAGTTTAGGTTATTCTAAATTGATTTGAGGTTTGATTTTGAAAGTTTTGGTGATGGTGAATATTTGACATTTTTAATTAACTCATTGTTTAATTAAAAAGTTTCTTTGACTATTTTGGATGAGATAATCAAGATGTCAATACATAAAATGATTTGGTGACTAGACTCCTTGCGAATATGATGAATTAATTTCTTTGAACGAAAAAATTAATTGATACGTTTTGAAATGGGAAAGTGTAGATATTGTGGTAGATGAAAGATCGGAATGAGTTGAACTTCTCAGGCGATTTTTGATAGAGACGTAGTTGCAGGCGAGCGTCGAAGGTTAGAAGGGTATTGTTTCATCAATAGTTGTTTTAAGACTTTTCCGTGCCAAAACTATTCCTTAGCTTATTGTTAATTTTTCACTAACTAAACTTTTTCTTGTCTCGGCAGTTCGTGGCCATAGAAGATTTTCTCATTTCATAGTGGTTCATGGATACTCCATGTGAAAGATGGTTCTCCTATTGGAACCAAATTCTTTTTAAAACTAGAAAGCAACAAATGGCATTTATACGTGACTACTATATTTCCTACTTCACTAATACTAAGTAAAAATCATATATCTATCTATATTTATGAAATTAGAGGTGAGACGTACCTTAGCCTTCCAGAGAAATTTCTTTATAATCCTTCAAGGTAGCATGCTTTGAAGGATGAGGATTTATTGAAAATCCTATAGGGAGTTCTTCATTTGTTTGACGAAAGCCCAAAGGACTGCTTTTGTAGATCGATTAATCTCAGAAGATAATGATGTTTTAGCCATTTTGAGTCCCTATCATTTCATGGGTCCGATAGTTATTGTTTTCCGAAACATGTTTTGCATTTATTCAGACAATGCAAGGTGAACATCTTCCAAATTGAGTAAAGCTTGGTTGATGTGGATGATTTCATTTTGTTTGTGATTAGTGTTAGGAGTAGTTTGGTTCTACTTGGTCTCTCCTAGGTGAGGTGTTTTTGGAACGAGGGTGAGAGTTATCATTTCTTCTCGGGGAGGAGGTGTTTTAGGACCTCATGTGGGTTTAGTATTTCCCAACTCCAGTTTTTAAGGATTGGTTTGTAAAAATGTTTTACCTCATCATCACTTGCAATAGGAATTTTAGTATTGTTTATAAGTATAAATATTGGTTTTGAGCTTGGGCTTGATTCTATTATTTTTTCTTTCGACTCGACCTCTTGAGCTCTTACAAAATTTACTTGTTTGGTTTCGCTAGGTGACCCCTTTGGTAAAATTAAATCCTAAACCGGATTTATCTCCAGAAGGTTTTTGAGAACTTATTATTTTCTTAAGTGAGTGACTACTATCATTAAATTGATTTAGCCTATATATTTCTTTTCTAAGCTTCTCATTTTCAAACCTAAGATCTTGACATAATTTACATTCTTCATTTACTTCCTTACCTTTTTTTAACCTAGATAATTTATCTTTTAATTCTAGTGCTTCATTTTCTAATTTTATTTTATCTTGTTTTAAAGTTTTATTTTTAGCCATGACTTTTAGTCCTATTTTGCATAGTCTACTACATTCACTATCTAAGTCATTTTCGTCTAATGATGATTGGTCATCACTAAAGTATTTAGTTTCGGAAAGTACCTTATTGGAAGCTTTAGCCACAAGACACTTTTCGTCCTTTATCTTCTCCTCTTCATCTTCGTCGCTATCACTCCAATATCCTCCAACAAATGCTCTTTGATCATTGTTCTTTGGCGGCTTTGAATATTCTCCAATGAGGTGATTTGGATCACCACATCTAAAACATTTTCTTTCACTTTTACCATAACTATCATTTCTACTTCTTTGTAATGTTTTTCTATCGCTTGTGGTTTGTTTACAATTCTTCCTCGTCTTTGAAGGAATTTCTTGAATTCTTTTACGGCCATAGAATACTCTCGTTTTTTCACTTCGGAGCTTGAGCTTTCTTATCACTTACTTCCTTTTTCGCTTTAATGCAAGAGATCTACTTGTTCTTTCTTGCCTGTGACCGTTTACGAAATATTTTCTTATTACCTCTTCATAAACCTGGCAAGTTTCTATAAGTTCGTCTCAAGAGGTAAGGTTCGTTATGATTCTTTGATTCGTAAATCGCCGTGAACTTGCGCGCGCCATTTTTGGATGTAATGCCCCTAAGAAATTTCATAACACAATTCCTTGCTAGGAAAAACTTTATTCAAAATGACTTTTAGACTTAGTAATAATAGTGTTAAATTTAGCAAAGGCATTATCTATTAATTCCTCTTCTGGAATCGTGAATTGTTCATATTGTTGAGCAAGAAGATCTATTTTGTTAGCATTGACTTGATTATTACCTTAATGAGTGATTAACAAAGTATCCCAAATTTCTTTTGCGGTTTGACACATAAAAATTCTTTCGTATTATTTACGTGGCAAAGCATTATAAATTACCATTTTAGCTTCATTGTTTTTTGCAAGTTTCTTGTTAAGATAATCGTTTTGTTTATGAAAAGGTACAACTTCATCCTTTTTAGTTTTGGGATTATTTTGAATAGGACGAAAATCACCATCTGTAATAACATGCCAAAGATCTGGATCTTTGAATTTCACATAAGTTTCGAATCTATTTTTTCAATAAATAAATCCATCACTTTCAAATAGTAGTGGTCTTTGCATAGATTGCCCTTCTAAATATTTTTTGGATTCCATAGATTGATTCAAGTTTTAAAATACAATTTATTTTAAAATTCTTGTTTAGCGTGGCTCTTGATACCAATTGTGGAAAACTAGAAGGGGGGTTGAATAGTTTACTGCTTTTTAATTTAAGGTTTTAAAGTGTTTGTAAAAATTCTAGATTCGAATTTATGTGAGTTCAACACTTGCACAATATGAACAATATACTTATCTAGATAATTAATATGATAGTATGAGGAAATAATGTAAGACAAGAGATAAGAGTAAGAACAATCAAACCACAACGCGAGGATTTATAGTGGTTCGGTAACGAAGCACCTCTTCGCCCTACTCCACTCCCCGAGCACCTAACTCGAGAGTTTTCTTCACTATGTTAACAACCTCCCTTATGGCGGAGAAAACCGTACACAACATTGCTTACACCGATTTACGACACAAAGCTAAATATCAAGTTCTAATCTTAGCTAGAACCAATCTATCACAACACGACTTCACTACTTGTTCACGACTTCAGAACTTCACGACTTCTTCACAACTTCAAGACTTCTTCACACCACTACTTATATCACAACTATCTAACACTACTTGGTAAGATCATCACGATCTAACTATACTTACAAAGATCACCAAGATCTAGCAACTACACAACTTTACAAGATTTACAAATGATTTACAAGTTATGATATAGATGCAATAAGATTGAAACAACACACAAAGGTGTAATACTTCTTCACTTGAGGATGAAAGTATTCTTCTCTTGCACTTGAGGAATTAAGCTTGGATCACTTGGAAACAAAGCTTTATGATTAAATGATCAAAGGATTTTAGAGAGATGTATAAGCTGTTTTAGAACAGAAAGAATGAGTGCAAAAGGTGAGAAAATAGTGGGGAAAAGTTTAGTATTTATAGGACAAACTGAGGGAGCGTCTACCTATGGGCGGTCCCCTTAAATAGGTGGGCGGTCCCCTTAATTTTAAGGGGGCCGCCCGTGTATTTAAGGGGGCCACCCTAGACTAGGGGCTCCCCAGTTTGTCTTTTGTGTAGAGGGAATTTTCTGGAACTTTTATAGCCGTTTTAGGTCCGAAAATTTGAATTTCAAAATGTTTATTTTGAATAAAACATTTCTTTTAATTGTAGAAAATGTTTTGTAATGTTTATAAAAATGTTTACAACATTTTATAAAAGTGTGAGGTTGAATAAAAATTTCTTTTGATCATAAAATGCATTAAGCATTTATTTATTCATACATTTAAGTGATATAATTTTCGAAATGAAAATTTACTACTAATTACTTGTTTACGTTTAATTTTACATTGAACGTTTTTATATTTTGTAATTATCAAAACGTAAAGATGTGATAAATATTATTAATGTTTTTAGGCATTATATTTTGTCAACAAATCTGCTTCATGGCTAAAGCCTCACCAACTCAAGCATGGTTATGGCATCGAAGACGGTCTCATCTTAACTTCGATTACATCAACTTGCTTTCAAGGAAAGATGTTGTGAATGGCCTACCAAAGTTGAAATATGTCAAGGATCAACTATGTTCATCTTGTGAAATTAGTAAAGCAAAAAGAAGCTCATTCAAGTCGAAAGCTGTTCCAAGTTCTAAAGGAAGGCTAAATTTGCTTCATATGGACTTATGTGGTCCAATACGGGTTGCAAGCATAAATGGAAACAAATACATTCTGGTAATAGTTGATGACTACTCAAGATACACTTAGACTCTCTTTCTAAGATCCAAGGATGAAACACCAGAAGTTCTCAAAGACTTTCTCAAGATGATTCAACGCAATCTTTAAGCTAAGTAATTACTGTCCGGTCTGACAAAGGCGCAGAGTTCTTGAACAAGACACTCCATGCTTATTTCAAAGAAGAAGGAATTGAACATCAAACTTCCACTCCTCGAACACTTGAACAGAACGGCGTTGTCGAAAGACGAAACCGTACTCTTGTTGAGGCTGCTCGAACGATGCTTTCAGCTTCTAAGCTTCCATTATCATTTTAGGCTGAAGCAGTTGCAACCGCATCTATACTCAAAACAGATCCATAATCATATCGACTCATGGAAAGACGGCATATCACATCATTAATGACAGGAAACCTACTATCAAACATCTTCACATATTTGGTTGCATTTGTTACTTAACTAGAGATGGTGAAAATCTGGATAAGATGAAAGAAAAAGGTGATCCATGTGTCATGGTGGGATATTCTAATCTGTCGACGGGATATCGTATTTACAACAAGCGAACACGATTGATAGTTAAGTCCATTCATATAAGGTTTGATGAAATCCAAGAAGTGATGTCTGACCACAACAGATCAGACCTCGCGCCCCAACGACAAGAGATGTTTGTTGATAATGTCTCCTCAGACCTCGTTCCACAAGGACAAAAGGCGTCAGATTATGACAACTCTGGCCCCGTGCCCCAAAGACAAAATGTTGTTCCTCCCGCAGACAAGACAGATTCGTCACAACAAGAGTTGGAATTTCTATTCAATCCTTTTATTGAAGAATATTACACTCCAATACATGGTCATGCTAAGGAAAACAACAATGATCAAGCAGCAAATGCATCGTCTCACCAAGATGATTTATCAATCCTTTCTGTACACCGATACCAGATATTGCTAAGTCTTCCTTATGCAACATTGATAATACAAATATGCATTCATTTCAACCTCAAAGTCATGATTACCGATGGACAAAAGATCATCTATTAGAACAAGTTATTGGCACTCCTACAGATCCAGTACAAACAAGACGACAACTTACCACAAACCCTAAAATGTGTATGTTCGCACTCACAGTAAGTACAGTCGAACCAAAGAACATTAAGGAGGCAATGGTTGATTCTGCATGGATCGAAGCGATGCAGGATGAACTTCATCAGTTCGACAGACTCCAAGTCTGGGAACTGGTCGACAAACCATTTGGCAAGATGGTTATAAAGCTAAAGTGGTTATGAAAGAACAAAAAGGATGAAGATCAGACTGTAATTCGCAACAAAGCACGTCTTGTTGCTAAAGGATATGCTCAGGAAGAGGGTATTGATTTCGAAGAATCATTTAATCCAATTGCTCGTTTGGAGGCAGTTTGGATTTTCGTTGCCTATGATGCACACAAGTCTTTTCCAATCTACCAGATTGACGTGAAAACAACATTTCTTAATGGTCCACTGAAGGAGGAGGTTTATGTTGCACAGCTAGAAGGGTTCGTTGATCCTGCTCATCTAGAAAAAGTCTACCTTCTAAAGAAAGCTTTGTATGGATTAAAGCAATCTCTAAGAGCCTGGTATGATGAATTATCCAATTTCCTGAAGTCCAAAGGCTTTACTAAAGGTACAATTGACCCAACGATAAGATACGAGGAGGATATTCTACTTGTGCAGATTTACGTTGATGACATAATTTTTGGGTCTACAAACCCTAAATATTCAAAAAGGTTTGAAAAGTTAATGCACATTAGATTTGAAATGTCTTTAATAGGGGAAATGAAATTCTTTTTGGACTTTAGATCCACCAGTCCCCAAAAGGTATCTTTATCAATTAGTCCAAGTACGCTTTAGAAATTCTAAAAAAGCATGGCATGGACAACTGTCACACCATTGGTACACCATTGGCTACAAAACCCAAACTAGATAAAGACTTGAGTGGAGAACCCATTGACCAAACTGACTACCGTAGTAAAATTGGGTCACTCATGTACTTGACATCTAGTAGACCAGACTTAGTGCAAGCAGTATGCTATTGTGCACGTTATCAAGCTAGACCAACAGAAAAGCACCTCAATAAGGTTAAAAGAATATTTAAATACCTAAAGGGTACCATCAACATATGACTCTAGTATCCAAAGGATTCTGGCTTTGAACTAACAGCATTTTCAGACGCTGATCATGTCGGATGCATTGATACATGCAAAAGCACTTCTAGAGGGATACAGTTCCTTGGTGATAAACTAGTAAGCTAGATATCAAAGAAACAAAATTGCCCTGCAATGTCATCAACAGAGGCAGAGTACGTGGCATTATCTGCAAGTTGTGCTCAAGTAATGTGGATGAGGACACAACTTCAAGATTATGGCTTCAACTACAACAAAATTCCGTTGTACTGTGATTCTCGGTCAGCCATAGCAATTTCATGCAACCCCGTGCAGCACTCACGTACCAAGCACATCCATACTCGGTATCACTTCATAAAGGAACAGGTTGAAAATGGTATAATTGAATTATATTTTGTCAGAACTGGATACCAATTGGCTGATATGTTTACAAAAGCCCTTCCTGGATAAAGGTTTAAGTATCTTGTCAGAAGGATTGGTATGAGATGTTTGACTCCAGCTGAATTGGAGGTTCTGGCAAATGAGACTGCTTGATGTCATTATCAAACATCCCCTTGTAAATATTTTTGAGAAAAGCAAAATACAAAAATATAAAACTTCAAAAAGAAAATACAAAATCAGAAAAACAAAAAATTTCAAAAAAAAAATTCCTCTCGACATGTCTCTTGGAATCGATAACATTTACGTACCAAGAAATGTCGATTACATTGACACGGGTGTGTAAATGAAGTTCGAGCGAGAGTTTCAAATGCTTTCAAAACATGTCATTTCTAATTTTCTCAATGGCTTATGTACAAATATCAGTACATAACCCGGAATTCAAATAAAGGAAAGTTTTCTTCAAAGAAACCTTATCCTAACATCGAGAAAATAGGCTTTTCTCGATCTTGAGCTGTTCTTACAAGACATTCAAAGTTTTGAGCTCAAGTAAAGGATAGTGTACGTTTCAGTGCGCTTACCCTTAGAGTTAGAAGAGAAGTCATCTAACATTTGGTTTTTCAAAAAACTTGAACACAATTTTTCAAGACTCTCAGACTGACAATTCATAAACTTCTAAAATTATGTGTTCAACACTTCTTCCCTCCAAAAGATTTACAAGACAATTCTTCAACAATTGGTGTCATTTTTATAAATGATTCAATGTTTGAGGGGGAGTTTTTCGAAAAGAAAAGTTTTTAATGAGTTTGGATACATCAACACGACAATTCTAATGTATTCAAATCTTTACCAAAAAGTCTCTTAACAACAACAAAGTGATAAACATGACACAAAGATATATATATATATATCCTTTGTTTTGTTAAGTTCGGTTTCTTAGAAATAAATATTGTTTTTTTTGTTCAGTTCAGTATTTTAGAAAATATTCAAATGTTCAATTTTATATCTAAGATGACTCAATGTTCTACTCAATTTTATATCTAAATTACAACTCGGTATCATTTTTTGGTGTTAAAAAATATATATGTAAAATTGAGGGAGAGCAAAAAAAAGTTCCACATCATTCATGCTACGTTTTAACATTTTCCCAATGTAATTTTCAAGACAAATTTTAATCACTTGGTATTTTCAAAACTAAGTGCTTATTATTTAAAATAAGAGGAGAAATGTAATTAAAATGTGATCTAAATGACTCAAAGTGCTGAATAGTCAAAAAAGGTTTTATGGTTTCGATCTTATACCCAAAAACATCTTAATTTCATGACGATTCTAATGTCATAAGGTGATTAGGTAAGGAATCAGTCCTATGATCCAACCAGAACCGGAGGGATCTACCCAAGGACACCTCATAGTTAGAAATAACAGTCCTTAGGTATGATTGGAAAAGAATGAGTATTAGGAAATAATGCCGACTAAGACTTAAGTTATCATCGGAACAATCACAACATGGTGGTAATGATGACGTCTTGGTAAGCATTGAAGGGGTTGAAGAATGAAAAAGAAATGTATGGATAAAGGGTGAAAACAATAAAGCCCTCCACACACTTAAGGCAGAAACCGGGTCAATACATAATCTATCAGAATCACAAGATGATTTCTGGTATTGAAATCAAGACATCATGGACCCAGTGATGCACTGCACAACCCTTCTCAGCCATTCGAGTTTCTCTTAAAAGAAACTTGTCTTATTTGTCACAGAGATACACACGACTTCTATTGACTTTCTCACTCCGAGTTACTTGATATTGAATAGGTGGCAATCTGCTCCAGCCTCTGAGTACTAAAAACAAAACGCACAAAAAGAGTCTAGAGCCAAGAGATCAATCTAAATCTCGTTAGGACACATTCCATTACAAACACTTGTTGAACACCATTAAGTTCACTAGTTGTTAACAAGAGTCCTACGCACAATCCTTGTGATTTTTCCAGAACATTCAGAGTGATACTCATTAGTATTCACAATGACGAATGGAAATCCTTCCAGTGTCATCATTAAATAGTACTGCGGTAGGTAACTTGCGAGATTCTATATGAATCAAGCTTGTGTCAACTGGATATCGATTTGGTCCAGTAAATGAATTAACGACTCTAATGCAACCATACTCAGATGAATGACCAAGCCATATTCGTCCAAATCTGCTGTTTATCACTAACATTCAAATGCAGGTATAAACGATGGTGTTGCAGCCTCATTCTAGCAAAGTCAAATTCAATACCACATACTCCTGCTCAAACTTCAAAGACACACTATAAGCATCAGGATTCAAGAATCAAGAAAGCTCAAGTTCAAAAACGAAGGCTTCCGCAAACTCAGATGTAAAGCTTTCAAGATGATGCATAGTATGAGCATGCTGGTCAAGACACAAGATCGCAAGATGGCAAAGACAATAAAGACAAACAAGGAAAAGGTTTAAAGATCTCGAATCTAAAGACAAAGTCAAAAGACAATAACAAAGGCTCAAGATCAAAGATCACAAAGCATGAAGGAACAAGCCTACAACGAATACAAAAAGAAAGACCAAGACCATATGAGCTTAATGAAAAAAGCAATCTCACTGATCTCAAGAAGGAGTGTCGTAATGAACTCACTTCGGGGGAGATTGTTAGCCTCAAAATATTGAGTTGGACATGAAGTTCGTCTATTACGCTTGTTGGTCTCGGTCAGTCAATACTGTAACGTTGTAATAGGCTAGTATCGGGAAACGGGCTCGTTAGATAATCTAATATTGTATATGATGCGGGTTTAATCCCAAGTAAATCCCGAGCCCGGTCCGAATCAAATATCCCACACGATTCATTTAATGTGTCGGGGTATATATACCTCTTTTCATTTAGGAAAAGAAGTTGGTTTTTCTTTTACTTGAAATTTTTCTCTTTCTAATTCCAACCATTCTCTCTAACCTCTCTTATATCTCTTTTGTTTCTCTCTCTATAAAATCATTTCCTTTCTATTGTTCTTGGTTGATTCGTGGCTGATTCATGAAGTAAAAATGTTAATTGGGTTCCTACAACAGACGACGATGAGGTATAATTTTTTATTGACTGTGCTTGTAATTCCATAGATGAATATGCACATTTGTTTGTTTCTCAACAGCAAAACAATAAAAAAAACATGTTCTTTAATTTTTTAGAACCGACCACTTTTGAAAACAATGGCCCATATGATGAAGACATAAACTCATCTCTTTTGAATAATAATATTAGTTGTACGTCTTTGTTTAAAAATGGTTTATCTTTAGATTTACACAAAATGATTTTCAAACAAATGAATCGAGTTATAAAAATGAGCCCCATTTCAAAAAGCCAGAATCCTCATTTGCCTTTCGAGCAAACGACGAAAACATAGATGAAAACAATGATTCTGATGATGTGGTCGATGAAAATCCTCAAACCATGTACCATAAACGGAACAAGTTCATGTCATTTAAGCCTGACATTCCAGATACACCAGTTTGCAAGTCAAAACCTATGATTTCAAAGCAGTATAGTCAAGAATCAGAAGTTAAAGAGGGTAACATTTTTGACAATAAAGAAGCTTTAGTATTGGCTGTTAGGTTGAAAGCTTTAAACGACGGTTTCCAATTTATAGTAGACAGGTCAGCCCCTGAAAGGTGTCAGTTAAAATGCTATAATTATAAACAATGTGACTTGAAGCTTCGTACAAGACTTTGGGATACTACAGACCAGTATTACATTACACATCTTAATGATGTTCACACGTGTCCCAAAACTCAAACATTTCCTAACCATCGAAATGCATACAAAAAAGTAATTGCTCACCTTCTCGCTCCAAAATTACAAGATAATAAGCGGGTTTTAAAAGGGAAAGATATACAACAAGATATTTTAACATAATATAAAATACACATATCTTACCACCAAGCATGGAGATGGAAGGATTATTGTCTAGAACAAATAAGGGGTTCACCTTATGAAGCTTTTGAAATGCTCCCGTATTATTGTTATAACCTAGAACGAAAAAACAAAGGGACAATAACACGTATCAAAACAGATGAAAAAGGAGTTTTCGAGATGCTATTCATTGCCATTGGTGCTTCGGTAAGTCATGCTCAAATATCCTAAATAATAAATGATTAGTACATTGCGATAGTATATTTATAATGTTTTATTTCAGATTCGTACGTTCCTCAATTGTCTACACCCTTTGATTATAATCGATGCGGCGCATTTAAAGGGTCTATACAAGGGAACAAATCTTGTAGCTGTGGGCATGGATGGAAACGATCGGATTGTGCCAATTGCTTTTGGTATATGCAAAGGGGAAACAGGTCCATGTTGAACATGGTGGATGTCCGTACTCAAAGAATGCATTGGTGATAACCCTAATTTGCTATTCATATATGATAGGCATCTTGCTATAGCTTTGGCAGTGCAAAATGAATTCCTTTTAGCCTTTCATGTTGTATGTTGTCGTCATCTTATGATGAACCTATCATTGAAAAACAAAAAAAGAAAAAGTTTATTTTGGAAAATATGCAAGGCATATACACGAGAAGAGTTTGCAACAAGCATGAGTAGACTACAACTTGTTCAGCCTGATGCATACCAAAAGCTTTGTGAAGCTGGTCCTCAAAGATGGTCAAGAGCGCATTGCCCTCTAGTTTGTTACAATTACATGACATCGAACAGTGTGGAGTCCGTTAATGCTTATAGTGTATTACATAGGAAAATACTCGTGTTAAAGTTAGCAGAGACGTATCATGAGATGGTGCAAGAATGGTACTTTAAAAGACGACAACTAGCAGGTATTTTTCTTACAGCACGTAATATACAACTTTATTTTAATCAATATCAACTGCTATATTGATTCTTGTTTACATATTCTTGCAGCAAGTATGACGTATGAAATAACTGATTGGGTAGCAAACAAAGTGGCAAAAAAAGGATGAAAAGCACGACAATATATATATATGTGTATATATATATATATATATATATATATATA